>PVJS01006975.1:0-57778 GCA_004027185.1 Glis glis
GCTGTGGGATATGGCTCAGAAGCAGAGCGTCCCTGTGTTCAATCCACAGTACCATAGGGAGAGGGGAAAGAACACTCAAACATATACACAGGGAAGAAAGTTGAGAGATGCTGGTTGAAGCAATAACTGAGAAGCAATGGAAGAGGATCACTTCAGGGAGAAAAGAGCCAGTGCAAACACCCAGAGTTGGGCTCTCTGTCATTTGCCACCCTAAGATCCTGATACAAAATATGTGGAGGAAGGAGGAAGTGTGGGAATGAGAATGTGAGTGGGAAAATGTCTTGGGTAGGAAGAGTGGAAAAGTTTTCCTGAAAGGAATCATGTCCCACAGTCCCATCCCTTTTCCCCAAACCCCCGGCATGATGGGTGGTTGGGGATGGCTTCCTCTGGAGACGTCTCAATATACCTGTTCCATGTCCTCACCTGTGGAGATGCTGCTTCCCTTGCCTCCTCTGTCATCTCGCTGGTGGCTTCGGGGGACAGTTCTTTCCTCAATACAAGGCTGGATCCCTTGCTCCAGCTTGTCGATCAGAGTTGGTTTGAAAAACAGACGCCCTGCTCCACAAAAGGGAAGAAGTGTTGCATACTTCCCAGAATTCCTTTCCAAACCAGATGTTTGCGCAGAAAGACCAACAGTATGACACGAATGCCCTCCAGCCAGAACACGGAGGCCGCTGCCTCCTCAGCCATGTCTTTCCCCCATGGCCTGTTCCAGCAGCTCATGTTTCTGTTTTGTGGGAATCCATTTTGCTCTTAGGAAGCCAGCCCACCCCATAAAGCACATCAGTCAACAATCCATTCCTGGGCCCACTGGCCATTTGGACTAGCTTAAGCCAGATCCAGTCACAGCAAAGGTTAGGAACGGGGTGGGGGCAGTACCAACATATTCTACCTTTCTTGCTACAAGTAATTTAAAAACTCGAGATTCTAGACTTGCTGACAGCTCTCCCAAGACCAGAGCAATGCCTGATTAGGATGAAGCCAACACCAACAAAACTTTAGTGTCTGTAGCCAGGAGTGGTGGCAAACACCTGTAATCCTAGAACTTGGGAGGCTGAGACAGGAGGATTGCAGTTTTGAGAACATCAGTGTAGTGAGACCCTCAGTAACCTAGTGAGATTCTGTTTCAAAACAAAAAATAAAATAGGGTTGGGGGTGTAGCTCAGAGATAAAACACCCATGGGTTCCCCCATGTGGTACCATGGGTAGAACACCCATGGTACCACAAAAAAAAGGAAAAATTTAGTGTCTGTGCCAGTCTTAGGGCAGAACTTGGCCAGGCCTTCTGTAAAGCTCACAGCCTTTCAGAATCAAGAGGCCAAGAGACTCTCACAGGCTCAGACCGGACCCTGGGGAGGTCGTCCTTACCCAGGAAAGACAGGTTTCCATAGGTTTCCAGCATCACGTCCTTGTACAGTTTCTTCTGAGCAGGCTGCAGCAGCTTCCACTCTTTGTGGGTAAAGTAAACAGCTACATCCCTGAAGATCACCGGTTCCTGAAACATCAAAGCCCCACTACTGTTCACCCAGGGACTGGGCTCTCCCCTAGCTCAGGAGGGGAGGTGCAAAGCAAATGGAAGTTTGGGGTGTGTCCAGAATTCTGCATGGTCGTAGGCTGTGAACATGGCTCCGGTTCCTTGCCACGCCCTATATCTATACCCTCTGCTATGTTTCCACGCAGTGCCCCCACCCTTATTCTGAATCTGGACTTGGCTGTGGGACTTGCTTTGGCCAGTAGGATGACAGTAAAATGTGCCATAACCGGAAGCTTAGAAAATGTGTCACAATTGACAGCGCTCTGCTGTCTCTTTATTGTTAACAAAGGGAAGGAACATGCATTCAAGGTAGCATGTTGGCGCATGAAAGAAGTGTAGAGCCATGCCAAGTCCCCCAGAGAAGCCAGCTCAGAGGAGCTGATGACCAGATTGCCCCAGACATAGGACAAAGCCCAGCAAGATCTGCAGAGCCTCCTGAACAACCCCATAAGGCTATGTGGCCCTGAAGTTCTATGATAGCAGTTATGGTTTGAATATAGACTGTCCCCTGGAAAAGCTTATGTATTAGCAATGCAAAAATGTTCAGAGGTGAAATAATTGAATTGTGAGGCTTCTAATCTCATCAGTAAGAAGGTGGTAAGGTAGGCAGGTGGGGTGTGTCTGGAGGAAGTAGGTCACTGGGGGTGTGGCCTCAGGGGAGAAAATATTATATACATACATATTATATATATTATATATAATACAAATATTATATATTATATATGTATTATTATATATGTATATTATATATTATATGTATATATTATATATGTACATATATTATATATAATATAATATATATTATATACATTTCACTCCCTTCCCATTCTCTCTCTCTCCTTCCCCCCACCATGCACCATGACCTGAGCTCCACAGACATGACCTGGCCTAACATGGACTGAAACCTACAGAACTGTAAGCCCCCAAATAAATCTTCCTTCTCTAAGTTGTAGTCATCAGGTATTTGGGGTCACAGCAGTGGGAATGCTGACTAAAACAATGTTTGTTATGCATCATTTCCATGACCACAGATAACTGCTGCGTGCATATTCCAAGTGTTTCTGTGGTGCTGGAGAGGTGAATGAATAAAAGCTATGGTACATTGGAAACATCAATGCTTGGAAAAGGCTCTTGCACATCAGTTGTTTGGCCTTCTGGGAATCTCCCAGTTTCCATGTCTGTGAGGTAGACACCAATGATGGTTAGGAACACAGACTCAGGATCCAGACTTCCTGGGTTTCAATCCTGGCTTGGCCACTTACTAGTTGTGTGCCCTTAGGCAAGTGATGCAAGCTCTCTGAGCTTCCATTGTCTTTTGTCTGAAATAGGGATAACAGCCATACTTACCTCTTGGGGGTTATTATGAGGATTAAGTATTTAAATATAGGTGAAGAAATGAGCTCAGTATCAGGCACATGGTGAGTGCTCAATAAATGTTCACTGTTATTCTAAGTATTTCTAAGAAATGTTCACTGTTATTGTATTTGTTTAAAAAGTGGGGGGATCCACCAGATGTGGTGGTGCTGTAATCCCAGTACTTGGGAGGCTGAGATAGGAGGATTGCAGGTTCCAGGCCAGCCTCAGCAATTTAGCAAGACCCTCAGCAACTTAGTGAGACCCTGTTTCAAAATAAAAAATAAATAGGGCTGGGGTGTGGCTCAGAGGTATAACACTCCTGGGTTCAATCCCCAGTACCACGCAAACACACACACACACACACACACACACGGGGGGGGGGGATCCTAGTCACTAGGAGATAGATGCAGGCTTGGAGATCAGTTCATTCATTTGTGTATGCATTATGGCCTGGTGCTGGGGATAAGTTAACCTACTATTGTCTGAACACAATACTGGTTCAGCTTTGCTATAATAATAGAAGCTATAGGTGAGTGCATGGCTGTCTAGCCAACAACTACATTTCCCAGCATCCTGTGCAGCTAGATGTTGTCATGTGACTGCATTCTAGCCAATGAATGTAAGCAAAAGTGGCATTCTGACTTTAGAAGGATGGAAGCATGCCCTTCCCTTCCTGTATCCCCTCTTCCTTTGGGCCAGAATGTGAACTAGACATAGGCTGGGCCCTTCTCAGCCTTGTAGGGAGGAGCCTGGTGGCCAACCCCATGTAGCTGCCTGGGATGTTCACACACACACACACACACACACACACACACACACGTATCCATTCTATTCAAGAAGCTGTGTTTAGGGATCTCACTCAACAGCAGACGAACCTGTGTCCTTCCCAGCAGCAGTGCAGAGCAGGAAGCAGAGAGGTAGACACAGCCCTGGGGCCATTGCAGGGTGACAGGACAGGTGCTAGGGGAGGCAGCGCATGCTGGGAGCACACTTAGGACTTCCCCATGTGTGTGTGTCTGGGAACCCTAGAAAAGGCCTGAAAGAGGAGGTGATGTTTGAGCAGATTCTCCAAGGATGCCAGGCAGAGCAGAGCGGAAGTCATCCAGAAGGAAGCGAGAGCCAAAGCACGTGGAATGGCTGAAAGAGGAGAGAAAAAAGAGAAGAGGAGAATGTTAGCTCTGCAGTAAGCATTGCATTTCCAGCCGGTCATGGGGTGCATGCCTTTAACCCCAGTATTTGGGAGGCTGAGACAGGAGAATCGCAGGTTCAAGACCAGCCTCAGCAATGTAGGGAGACTCTCAGCAACCTAGCATGACCCTGTTTCAAAATAAAAAATAGGGCTAGGGGAGCCGGGTGTGGTGGCACATGCTTGTAATCCCAGTACTTGGGAGGCTGAGACAGGAGGATCACAGGTTTGCGGCCAGCCTCAGCTACTGAGTGAGCCTCTGCAACTTAGTGAGACCCTGTTTCAAAATAAAGCATAAAAAATATGACTGGGGGTGTAGTTCAGAGGTAGAATGCCCCTGGATTCAACCCCCAGTACCAACCACACACACAAAAAAAGGGCTGGGGGTATAGCTTACAGGTAAAATATCCCTGGGTTCAATTCCCACTACTAAAAAAAAAGCATATATATGTGTGTGTGTGTGTGTGTGTGTGTGTGTGTGTGTGCGCATGTGTGTATATGTATATATACACACACATATATGTAAGTATATAAACAGAGGGTCAAGCTCAGAAATGTGTCTAACCTTCTCCAGGGATGGAAATTTCTGATCATTCATGTTACTCATACTTAGATAATAGGCATGTTCTATGAACTGCACAAATCCACTTCCACTTAATCTTTGTAATAACCCCGGGATGGGGTACCACTACCAGCCCCATTTTACAGATGAGGACTTTGAGGCACAGAGGAGTTAGGAAAACCCAAGATCACAGCCATCAGTGGGAGAGGCAGGATTCGAACCTGGCAGTCATCTCCCGTCTTGGCTCACGGTTCCACCAGCCATGACATATCAGTGGACAGCAGGGTTGGATCTCAGCTCTGTGCCCCTTCCTCTGCAGAACCATCCTTCTGCTGGCCCTGGGTGTCTCAGCCTCGGCTCTACTGTAGGTTCACTCTCTATCCTGGGGTTGGGGTGGGGGCTGACATACACACCGTAGACTGCTGAGCAGCATGCCTGACCTCTACCCACTAGATCCTGGAGCACAGCCCTCCTAAGTGTGACAACCAGAAATGATTCTAAACATGGCCAAAAGTCCCCTTGAGGGAAAGCTGCCCCAGGTGACAACCATGGCCTTCTTCCATATGTCCCTTTTTTGTTTGGGTGAAAGGCATGAACTTTCCCTGGGCTTCAAGGGTGGGCACATGGCCCAGTCTGGCTAATAAGTGTCCTGCATCTCCCAGTTGTTGATTGGTTCAGTGGTGGGCATGTAACTCATAACAGGCCAATCAGAACATTTCCTGCTTCTAGGTTATTTGATCTAAAAGCATCTCTCCAGGGATTGCTTATTAGTTAGTTGCGAGGGGGAAATCATACAACTATCAAGGTGCACGTCTGTAATCCCAGTACTTGGGAGGCTGAAACAGGAGGATTGCTGATTCAAGGCAGGCCTAAGCAACTTATTGAGACCCTTAGCAACTTAGTGAAACCCTGTTTCAAAATTTAAAAACATTTATAGGGCTGGGAGTATAGCTCAGAGGTAGAACACCCATGGGTTCAATTCCCATTACCAAGAAAACAAAACAAAACAAAAGCATCAGCAAGAATGACGTGCAGAACTTGTGTAGATCCAGGTTTTGTGAGGCCCCAAGGACACATGACTTTAACTGTGATATTCTGGGCAGGAATATAGAACTCAAATCTAATCACAGGAAAATGTACACCCTCCTCACTCCCCCCCCCCAAAAAAAAGCAGGCTGTGACTCTTAAAAAAAAATGTCAATGTCATAAAAAGCCTAAGGAGGTTTTCTGGATTAAAAGAGACTACTTCATGACTACTAAATGCAATACTGGCCCCAGACAGGATTCTGTACCAGAGGGGAAAGAATGCAAAGAAGGACAACATTTAGCAAACCCACAAAACTGGGATGCAAAGGACAGCATTTAGAAAATTTACAAAAGTGGGATGTTGAAAGTAGGCTTGCTAAAAAGCACTGTACCAATGTTAAACATACAAAGGTTGTAACAGTACTTCAGTTATATGAATATATAACATGAATATAATATTCATTTTTTTTTCTTTTTTGGGGGATTGAATCCAGGAGCATTCTACCTTTGTGCTACGCTGCCAGCCCTTTTTGTATTTTTTATTTTGAAACAAGGTCTTGCTAAGTTGCAGAGGCTGGCCTCAAACCTGCGATCCTCCTGTCTCAGTCTCCCAAGTACTGAGATTACAGGTGTGTGCTACCACACCCAGTTACATGAGTATATTCTTAGTTTTAGGAGACATAGACTGAAATATTCAAGGGTTTGGAAGTGACTACTGTGATGTGTACACTTTATGCTCCGCGGTTTTGAAAACAGAGAGAGAGAGAGAGAGAGAGAGAGAGAGAGAGAGAGAGAATGACAAAGTAAATAGAAATGTTAACAGTTGGTAAAGCTAGGTGATCTGTGTGCTATTCTTGCAACTTTCTTGTGAGTTTTAAATTATTTCTGGTGTGTGTGTGTGTGTGTGTGTGTGTGTGTGTGTGTGTGTCTTTGCTGGCACTACAGGAAAGATGTTCCTGTTATGGGATGCTGAGCCAAAACCCGTGTGAGCCACAAGGTGGTTCTCGCCTGACAGCTGGCAGCTGCCTCTCTGGATCTCTCCCCTCATCCTTTCTCTTTCTACCCTGGGACCCCTCCAGGCTTCTGTCCCATCAGTTTAGCAACCCTGGAGTGAAAACAAAAGTTCCAGAACCAATTCTCATTGGCCAAGATTGAGTCACATGTCCATTCCTGAACCAATCACCATGGCCCTGGGCTTGGTGTGCTCTGATTGGCCTGGGGCATGCCTGGAGGTTGGTGCAGAGGGACATGATCAGCTTTACCCAAACTGGCTGGAAGACAAGGGATCTCCAAAGAAAAATTGAGACTGTTAGCAGAAGAGGGGGCATGGATTCCACGTGGCCTCTGCCACAACTGCCTGCTTCAGTGGGAGCCATTCACTAATTCCCTCCTTCCTTCATTCACTCATCATCCATTATTCATTCATTCGGTCTGTGTGTGGAAAGTGTCCACTATTCATAACAGCTGTTTCTAGAAAGAGGGGCTATGTCAGTGAATGCTGGATGAGATTCCTGCACTCAGATGTAGTGGGGCAGACAGATGGACAAATAAGTCATAGACTTCCAGGTGGACATAATTACTCTGAAGAAAATGAAGCAAGGTAAAAGGAGAAGGAGTCAAGGAGTAGGTGACCTTTTTGCTGCTGGCAGTACTGGGCATTGAATCCAGGGCTTTGTGCATGCTAGATACTCGATCTACCACTGAGCTACATCCCCAGCTCAGTAGGTGACATTGTGTGTGTGTGTGTGGTACTGGGGATTGAACCCAGAGGCACTCTCCTTTGAGTCAGATTTTAATTCTTATTTGGAAACGGGGTCTCGCTAGGTTGCTGAGAGTCTCACTACTTGTTGAGGCTGTCCTCGAACCTGTGATCCTCCTGTCTCAGCCTCCCAAGTACTGGGATTACAAACGTGTGCCACCACACCCGGCTTAGTAGGTGACATTTGATCCAAGATAGGAATTAAGAAAGAGAAGGAGGCAAGAAAGAGAAAAACCACCCTCCTATGGGATGGGTCCTTTGAGGGTACAACATACCTTTATTTTAGCCAGGTCAGGGCCTGAGCTGGGCAGAGGGGGTGCGAAATGTGCCTGCCCAGCTCAGGGAGGGACAGGCAGCTTACCTTGCTCCAGGCTGGCAGGAATCTGGCTGTTGTCTTTCCCTTATTTTTGAAGAAGTTGCTTATTATACGATAAGGCTTCTGGGAAGGCAGACCTGGCGGAGGAGGAAGGAGTAGTGAAGCCATGCTGGCCATTGTGTTGGGGAAATTCACTTGTAATAAAACCTTAGTGATCAAACAACTGACAGGAGCTAATGTGTATTGAGTACAGACTATGCTTTGGGAACATATTTATTTTCTTTTTTTTTGCGGTACTGGGGATTGAACCCAGGGGCATTCTACCTCTGGGCTACACCTCCAGCCCTATTTTTTATTCTTTATTTTGAAACAGGATCTCACTGAGTTGCAGAGGGCCTCACTAAGTAGCTGAGGCTGGCTGTGAACCTGGATCCTCCGGTCTCAGCCTCCCAAGTACTGGATTACAATCGTGCGCCACCACTCCCGACTCATATTTGATTTTTCACAGCAACTCTAGCAAAAGAAAACTGAAACAAGACCCTGAATGGTAGGCATGTTAGGCTACCACATGTGCAAAAGAAAATTATACATATATACATAGGAATAGACACATCCATGTAGTTGTTTGTATGAGTATAGAGCTTTCTGTAGACAATACAAGAAACTGGAAAGTATTGCCTCTGGGAAGTAACTAGGTAGCTGAGGGTGGAGAGGCAAGGTTACCTTTACTTGTGAAGTCTTCTCACTTTTGCCATTTTTGTCCCTCCTCAGCCCAACATTTGACTCTGAATATGTCCTCACACAGATAAGCTGAAGGAATTGCTCAGGGAACACCCATTCACCTGACTTCTACCATTGACATCTGCTTTGTCATGTCTCTGTCCACCCATCTGTCCATCCATCAATCCACCTTAGTTTTGGGGTGTATTTCATAGAAAATTGCAGACTTCAGTTCATTTTCCCCCTAAGTGTTTTCACATGCATGTCATTATCTGGAATTTACTATTCATTTCATTGCTTTTAGATAAAATTGATGTTACAGGGAAGAGCGCACACCTCAGGGGTGTCACTCCAAGGAGTTTGGGCACGCATAAACCTGTGCAACCCAGTGCCCCTTGAGATACAGACCTTTACAGATCAGTATAAAATTTCCAATCAAAATATTAAATTAAATTGAAATTATTAAAAGATGGTTTAGTTCCTGGATTAAATGATGCACATATTCAAGGTGCTGGGTGGTCCAAAGCAGGGATCCCACTGGCCCTTTGGGGCCTTGATCTTGACTCTCAGAACCACCATGCTAGAAATCCATTCCCTTCCCCAGGTGGCTGGCAGAGAAGCTCACCCTTCCTACCTCCCAGAATCAGGAGGAAGAGGAAACTGATATCTGGGGTTATGACAAGCTCCTCCTCAAGAACAAGAACCAGCGTGGCTGTGGAGATGTCATGCACGCACAGCCACAAGCACAAATCTGTATGTATGCACACCGACGCACACCCAAGGATGTACAGCTATGCACATGGGTGCACACAGGAAGGTGCATTTATACTGTGTGATCTTACACACTTTGACTTCTCTGTGCCATGGTTACTACCACAATTATTGCAGGAAGATCCATCCCTGCAGGAAGCTGGCACAACTGTTCAGCTTTGCAGGTCTGACACCACCTGACCTGCTGTGTTTTTATGAGACTCCTCAGCCTGTCTGGTGGGGGAGCATTTGGAGGGGGTGGGAGGTGGCAGAAACCCAGGTGGGAGGAACAGTCCTTTGGGAAATTTTTCTTCCTGGCTCAGAGGATATGGACAATTTCCTGAGGATCTGCAGGAAGGCTGTCTCTTAGATTTTGTAAGTAACAGCACAACAGGCCCCATGATCCTTCTTTGTCTGGCCAAGCCACCAGTGTTCCATCACAATCCTTGGCTTTACCCCAGAGAAATGAAAATGTATGTTCACACGGAGGCCTACATACAAGTGCTCAGAGCAGCTTTGTATAGGTAAATTGCAGAAGCAACTCAAGTATCCCTCAAGAAGTGAAGCGGCACCCTAGAACTGTCCATCCCCCTTCTACCTCCTCGGGATGGCTTCTGTCATCTCCAACCTGATGACCCCATGGCCCCTGGATGTGAGACCAGCCCTGCGGCCCCCAAGACACCCTGTGAGGAAGTGCCAGAACCTGTCCCCAGGACCTAAATATCCTGGAGGTTCCATCTGAGAGAACCTCCGACCCCAGGAGCAGCCAGAGGGGCGGGGGAGGCCTGGAGTCTGAGCTCTCTTGCCATGGGTCAGGCCTACAGCCCCCTTCTGCCTGCCCTCATTTCTCATCACACAAGTCTCTCACCTGTGTTGTCTGGGGGCTTGGTCTTTCCCTCCGAGGTCCTCCCGTTCTTGGTGGTGCTAAGACGCAACATTTTGTGCAGCACTGACTGGGCTACTAGGCCGAGGCCTGTGGAGCCGGGTGGCGAGGGTTCAAATCCTGCACTCAGCAGCTGGGCAGTCTCAGGTAGGGGTGTCGCCTCCCCTGGGTCTTCCTATTCTTAACTGGAAAGCAGTATCAGCAAAGGCCCCCTTCCAGAAGGTCAGGTGGATGATCTGTGGAAAGTATTTGGCCTGGATCTTGTCAGGGATGGAGCCAGGGACTGTGGGGCACAGGGGTTGGAGAGGGTCTCTCTTTAAGGAAAAGGTAGAAAAATTATGGGAAAGGAACTGATACCAAGATGAAGTCATTGCTGACAGACCCACACACGATGAGAACCTGGAAGTTATGAGGGAGGAAACTCATGCCCACCTGTCTGAGATAAATCCTATCTCAAGGACCTTTTTTTTTTTTTTTGGCAGTACTGGGGATTGAACCCAGGAGCATTCTACCTCCGAGTTACACCCCCAGCCCTATTTTTTTATTCTTCATTTTGAAACAGGGTCTCGCTAAGTTGTGGAGGGCCTCACTAAGTAGCTGAGGCTGGCTGTGAACCCAGATCCTCTGGTCTCAGTCTCCCAAGTACTGGGATTACAAGCGTGCGCCACCACACCCAGCTTTCTCAAGGACCTTTTAAAGCCCCACAAGAAAATATCTCCTGGTTCCACACATACCCCATATTTTGCTCACCTTGTGTGCATGCACATATTTCTGTAATGAAGTTCTTCCTTTTTTTTTTTTTTGTACTGGGGATTGAACCCAGGAGCATTGTACCTCCAAGTTACATCCCCAGCCCTTTTTATTTTTTGTTTTTGAAATAGGGTCTCACTAGGTTGCTGAGTGTCTTGCTAAGTTTCTTAGACTAGCCTCAAACCTGCAATCTTCCTGTCTCAGCCTCCCAAGTATTAAGATTACAGGTATGCACCACTATGCCCAGCTGAAGTTTATCTTTAACTTGCTAAGATGCTCTGGACAGAAAACTTGCTCACCTAAGGGGAATCTCTCCCTCAGGTCTCCAAGACCAAGCAGCTCACAAAAATCTCTCCCTTTTCTGCTATTAAAAATTTCCCATTGCTTCACCTTCGAATATACCCATAGCTTCCTATAGTATGTGGATTCCCATTGCAATGCTCTGAAGTTCCCAAATAAATATCTTTATTCTTTGGAGACTCTCTCTTGGATCGTTACTGAGGTTGACATTTATGAATATAAAAGTGCTGGGGCCCTGTAGGGGGAAATTCATTTAACTGCACATTGAATATGCTTCGAGTGCCTAGAAATACGGCCAGTGCTCAATAAAGGCAGCTCTTGGTGACCTTTCCAATTTCCCTGTCTTTTTGACTCGTTCTAAAGTGATGACATGGATCTGGGCTTGGTGGCATACGCCTATGATCCCAGTATTTGGGAGTCTGAGACAGGATTGCAGGTTCATGGCCAGTCTCACCAACTTAGTGATCCTCTGAGCAACTTATCAACGCTCTGTTTCAAATTAAAAAATAAAGGGCAGGGGGCATAGATTGCAGGTAGATCACCCGTGGGTTCAATCCCTAGTACCAACAACGACAAAAAGTGATGACATGGGCTTAGAGTAGAGCTCTCACCTAGAACTCACGAGGCCCTGGGCTCAGTCCCTGGCACCACAAAAACAAATAAAACAAAACAAAAAAAAACAGATTTAAGAAAACTCAAGTGATGGCATAGCAGCTCAGATCAAGAAACTTGAGTGAAAAGGCTCAGGTTCAAACCCTACCTCTCTTCCTGCGATTGTCTGAACATGATTTGTCCTCCCCAAACTCAGGCAGAAGTTGGAGCCCCAAAGTCTTAGGTTAATTGTATTAAGAGGGTAGAAACTGGTGTTTAGAGACTGGGCCTTTGGGAAGTGAAGCAAAGATTAGATCATTAGGATTGAGTCCTGGAGGCTTTCCAGGGAAACCGAACGAGACCACACAGAGATAAATACACATGCGTTCCCACCATGATGCGATACAACCCAGGGGGACCCTCCCTAGAGCCTGCACTGTGCTACTGGGATTTTCATCCTCTGAAACTGTGAGCCAAAATAAACACCTTCTTGTTATAAAGTAGTCTGTCTTAAGTATTTCACTATAGTAAAAGAAAACAGATTAATACAGTTCTTCACCTGGACCTTGTGCAAACAACCCCACTTCATCTTGCCTGGGTGCCCCCATCTCTGAAATGGGAGTGTTACATGACTCCGCAGGACTGCTGTGAAGATGAATAGGCCAGTCCGTGTGGCCTCCAGCACACTGCATGGGGAGAAGCAGCCCCGCAGCAATAGTGGCTGGTAGGAAGGCTTAGATGTCTAGAGGTAAAGGGAGGGTAATTCCTAGGCTACCACTCACTAGCTGTGAGTCCTCCAGGATTGCATTGCCAGATTTAACAAAATAATAAAATAAAAATAATTGGCACACAGCTAGGTGCAGTGGCACATGTCTGTAATCTCAGTACTTGGGAGGGAGAGACAGAAGGATTGCAGGTTTGAGGTCAGTGTGTGATAACTTAGTGAGACCCTATTTTAAAATAAAATATAAAATAGGGCTGGGGGTGCAGCTCAGAGGTAGAATACCCCTAGGTTCAATCCCCAGTACCATGAAAAAAAAAATTGGAAGCCGGGCGTGGTAGCACACACTTGTAATCCCAGTACTTGGGAGGCTGAGACTGGAGGATCCGGGTTCGTGGCCAGCCTCCGCAACTTAGTGAGACCCTGTTTCAGAATAAAGAACAAACAATCGGGCTGGGGGTGTAACTCAGAGGTAAAATGCCCCTGGGTTCAATCCCCAGTACCACACAAAAAAATGGCACACAAGAAAATTGCATTTCAGATAAACAATGAATAACTTTGAAGTATAGACATATCCAAATTCTGTCTGGGACATGCCTATGGCAAAAGAAGGGGCACTGAGGATTGAACCCAGGGGCATTCTACCTCTGAGCTGCACCCCAGCCCTATTTTATTTTGAAACAGGGTCTCACTAAGTTGCTGAAGGTCTTGCTAAGTTGCTGAGGCTGGCCTTGAACGTGCGATCCTCCTGTTTCAGGCACCAGCTTCATAGATCTCTTTAAAGACCTTGAGAACCACTGGCAGACCCTCTCACGCCAGTGCCAACACATGCAGCTTCTAACTTAGGGCAAACCCAGGCACAGACAGATACAAAGGTACTAGAAACACATTTTTAGATAATGCCTGAGGACACCAGGGCATACAGACACTAATACATATGCACATATACACCCAGGGAAACTCTGAGAAACCCATCCACTCATCGAGCTGGGCCCTATCTGTAAACACCCAGAGCCTCCGAAGACTCACAGGTGGCAGCACGCACACCCCTTCTGCAGATGTGCACCCTGCATCTCCAAGTCACAACACACAGACCCTCTCTGACAGACTCCAGGGTCAGCTTAGCCTCCTGGCCCCATCCCCTGGCTGGCCCTCGGATGCAAGTTCCCAGTGCCCACCCACAGCCAATCGCCCTCACACACAACAGGTGCCCCAAACCTTTCCCAACACCCTTTCTCATCCACAGATGTTCATAGATATCTTGTACTGACCCCAAAATGCCTCCTGATCCTCTCCCTACCATGCTCCAAGCTCTCTAAACTGTCCTAAGGGCCTCTCCCCCAAATCATCCTTCTACATCCCAGGAGGGAGAGTGGATAACTGGTCCCTCTGTTTCCCTAGCTAACCTGTCCAGCTTCCAGGAGGCTTTCCTCTGTCCCCTGTGTCCCCCATCAGATGGTCATGCCCACCCTCTTGATCCTAGATCCCTCCTGACCCCCACCCTGCTGCGTATCTTGCAAGGAGCTCCCCTTCCCAAGGCTGCCCTCCTCAGGGACTTATTAGCCCCATGGCTCAGTAACACCCGAGAGCTGCCAATTGCATTGGGGTGACCCAGGGTCCCTAACACCCCACAGTGAGTCCCACAGGCTTGTGGGCTTCAGCAGCTCTGGGCACCCGTGTCTGGCAGGCACATGGAAGCAGGCAAGGCAGGGAACTGCAGCCAGTTGTCACCCGCGCCCGCCCAGCTCAGCACACTGGTGCCCTGTCCCAGTGGGCAGGGGGCCAACATCTGGGTCAGGGGCCATCCTCGAGGGTCATGGGGCTGTGCACAGAGGTAGGGGGTTGTCCTCAGGGTCCAGGGGCATCCTTGGGGGCCCAAGGGCTGTCCTTGGGGCCTGGGGACACCCTCATGGATCCGGGGGCTGTTCTCAGGGTGCAGGGGCTTTTCTCGGGGGTCGAGGACTGTCTATGGGAGCCCCAGGGCTGTCTTTGGGAACCGGGGGGCCATCTTCAAGATGTGAGGGTTGTCCTCAGGGATCCAGGAACTGTCCTTGGAGATAGGAGGCTGTCCATGGGGACACGGGGCTGTCCTGAGGTGCAGGGGCTTTTCTCGGGTTTGGGGAGCTGTCCCTGGGGCCAGGAGCTATTCTGGGGTGTCTGGGCTGTCCTCGAGTATCCGAGGGCTATCCTCAAGGGTCATGGCCTGTCCACGGGGGTTGGGAGCTGTCCTTGGAGCATAGCCAGCTGGCTACAGGTGGGTGTTGCCTGGATGTGCTAATGGTCAGACCTATCAGGCACACATAGGTTCGAGTGTTCACACTCACACACTCACACAAACATGCACAATCATTCGGACACACTGCAAGGCAGACTCCCCCACCAAGCAGAACTGATGTGTCCAAGAACACACCAGAGACACACTCTCAGAGTGAACAGAGAGAGCACAGGGAACAACATACACAACCACACCGATGCCAGCTACACAGCGTGGGCACACCCTTGCATGCAAGCGCACACTCCGGCGGGCACACTACAAACTCACAACCCACATAGACGGCCAGACACACAGCACCAGACACCCGGCCCAGCCACAGCAGCGTCCTAGGACACATGCGGTCGCACAGCCTCCCCCTGCCACACACACTCACGCAGTTGGGCAAGAAGGCGGCTCACTCAGACCCTCGCGCAGCACTGCTCCACCGGTACGCAGTTCGTGGGTCAGCTCACTCGCAGGACTCACGCGCGGGGCGTCGGCGCGCGTCGGACCTGGCCCGTCGGGCAGTGGCCAGCGAGATGCACTCAGACGCGGGACTCGCGATCGCCGCACTCGCGCCGTCGGACTGCGCGGCGAAGTTGACAAGCGCGCAGGTCCATCTCCCGGGCGGGGACCGGCACCTTGGACCCGCCGGCTGTCCCCTACAGAACCGCGCAGTGCAGGCAGGGGCTGAACTTCGGCTCAGACACCGCCCCGGAGCCCTCCCGGTCCTCGCACCGCCTCCGCGCGTCCCCTCCCCTCCTCATTGCGCGCTTGCCCAGCGAAACGGTAGGACTACAAGTCCCATAAGGCCTCGCGTCCACTCCCGTTCACGGAGGCCTGAGCGGCGCGCGGGGCCTACTGGGAAATGGAGTCCCAAACCTACAACGCTGCGCAGGGTAATTTCGTGTGCGCTACATCAGCGGTATTACTGCGTTTCCTGTCGGGGAAAAAAAATCCTTTGGGTAGTGGGATTGCTAAATCGACATTTCTAATCGGTGACAAGAACAGAAGACAAAAATTTTCACACTGGGTCATTGACATCATGGAAAAAAGTGCACCTCTGTTTTTACTTCTGGACAAGTGTGTTCTGATCACAGACATATCATAGGTTTGGGGGCATATTTCCCAGATGGCAGAACAGCTCTCCAACATCGAGAATTGATGTCTGTCACTAAAGACCATAGCTGAGTTTTTCTTAGGCCGTGGCACTGTTTCATGGGGATTATGGAGTGCAGGGATATATGTCAGTGGAAGTCAATTCCTTGGTTATCTGCCCTATGATGACATGTGTCATGTATCAGCTACTGCATTAACGCCCCAATTATCCATTCCCTGAACCAAAACCTTTTGTCACATGACCTTAAATGCCTTTCCTAAAGGTGGAGTATCAAATTCCTTATCGCAGGTAACACTTTGGCCAACAGGAAATGAGTGGTAGAATGCCAGTTCTCAGTGAAGGCCTCAAGAGGCCTGTTCTTATTTGCCCTGTTCTTCTTCCATCACTCTGAAGAGGTAGTCCATGCCCCTCAGGAGAATGGTGACACGTGGGTGGGAACCTCCTACCCTCAGGCTAGGTTAGTTGACACCAGTCATCACCCAGGCATAAGAACAAATCCAGCCAAGAGAAGCAAAGTAAACTCTAATTGGGTGTCATTGAGGTCTTGTGGTTGCGGATTACACAACATCACCAATGACTATAGCCAACTGCTTACATATGGTATATAAGTGATATGATAGAAATGCAGTAAGTTCTTCTTTATGGCTAAGTAAAATTCCATTGTGTGTATATACCAAAGTTTCATAATCCATTCATCTGCTGATAGATACCTAGGCTGGTTCCATATTTTGGCTATTGTAAATTTTACTCATCCATAATAAAAAAAATGATGTCATTTTCAGGAAAATGGATGGAACTAGAGAATATTATGCTAAGCAAGGTAAGCCAGACCTAGAAAGGGCCATATGTTTTCATTCATATGTGGTAGCTAGAGAGAAATTGGGAATCAAAAGGGACTTCAGATAAATAAGGGGAGATACTAATAGAATAGTGGACAGGGATTTGGGGAGGGAGGTAGGGAGGTAAAAAGGGAGATGATGAAGGAAACAGTTCAAATAATGCTATGTTCATATATGAAGTTATCAATACCAATTCTAATATGTATAGGGAGGAGGAAAGAGCGGGGTGGGACCTGGAGGGAAACACACCAAGTGATATGTGCATGTGTGTTTCTATTATTGTGAACCTATTATGATGTGTAATAACAATGCACCAATTAAAAAAAGAAATGCAGATATAACAACAACAAAAAAAGAAATGCAGTAAGTTCATAGATGTTTATAAGAGGCTGGTGAGCAGGGCAAAAGCTAAGTCTAGAAAAAGTATACCTCACAGAGGGCACAAAAGGTAAAAGGGGCCTGGTGTGGTCAACCTGCCACCAGATGTCTGGCTGGTAGGGGAATACAGCATGTCTTGCTTTCTCTCATTCCTGACTTCCCAGGGGAGGAGCTGGCTTCCCTGCAGACAGCATATCTCAATGGTTCTTCACCTTGCAATGCTGTCATTTCCTCAAATTAGTATTTATTTGAATTCAACATCCAGAGGTTCTTGGGTAATTTGTTTCTTTGGTCAACAAATGGATTTTCTGTCCTAAGGTTGGGTGAACTTTCCCCAAAGGCCCCTGTATTAGAGGCTTAGTACCCAGGGTGGCACTATTGGGTGGAACCTGTGAGAAGTGGGGCCTAATGGGACATCCTTAAATAGGAGGGAAGGTGTGCTCTTGAAGGGGACTGTGGACTCTCAGTCACTTCTGCTTCCTGGCTCCTGAGGTGAGTGGTTTACTCTACCCACACACTCGTGCCATAATGGGCCACTCTTGTCAGAGGAAAAAGTGATGGGGCCACTTGATTGTACACTGGAAACTCCAGAACCATGAGCCAAATTAAATCTCTTCTTTTTAAAAGTTAATTGCCTCAGATATTTTGTCATAGTAGCAGGAAAAGTAGGTGGTTGGGCCAGAATCTACAAAGTAATGGGGTAAATGAGGCACCTGGAACCAAGATTCCCCCTGGCCATGTTGCCTTCCCTCTTTGTAGTTTTGTTCATTGGTACACCCAGCTCTGCTCTGTATGGCCACCCTGTTAGCCCTTTATCCCTTTTAGGTCTGACCAGACACTGGGAATCCATGAGTATCAATTATCTGATGCCATACAGAGGTCAAATCTCATAGAATGAACATGGTGGCAGAGGGGAGTTAATTTCTCCTTCATGTGAGCTGTGGGTGGAAGAAGAGATTGCTCAGGCAACCCCAATTGATATCCACTTCATTCCCTTCCTCTACTACCTTCTATATACTCTTCAGAAATCAGTCTTAAGAAAGGACTGAGCCTCTCATCTTGACCTATGCTGGAGCTCCTTGCCATGGAATGAGCAGTCAGATGGCACAAGAGATAACCACGATTCAACAGGTTTTCATTTTAATGCAAACAAAAGTTAAACGAATTCAAAAAACATTCATTCAGAACTCTGTCAAATGCCAGAGTAGCTAGAATTACATTAAAAGTACACTTTTCTATTTTAAGAGCAAAATGCAGTCATGGGACATGCCAGGGGATCAGAAGGGGGTGTAGAGTTCTGGAATCAGGGACTCAGCAGCCCCAGATTGAGTATGGTATAACTGCTGCGGTCACCAAGTGATCCAGTTAGCAACTAGCTGAAGATCTCAGGTCATTATGGAATCGCAAACATGTTTAAAAAATTATCTCCTGAATGATCTGTGATGGTAACCTGCTAAACTGTATGGAATGTCCTTGGTGGTGAAGTTGGGTTAAAGTAAAGTTAATGAACTGAAAAGAGTCCCTCAAGGATAAATGTCCTTTAATGAGAGTTAGGAATAGACATGTCATAAAGATTCTAAGTCCTAATGCATTTTAATGTTAAGGGTTCGTGAACCCTTATGTTTGAGAGAATCTCGTATTTCTAATTAAAAATGTTCAGTAGAGTAACTGAAGTATATTTGTTGTTATTATCAAATTTAAAACACTACTGGAATATATGCTTTAATCTTATGAGTATGTTAAAAATATGGGACCACGTAGTATTACAAGATTTCTTAAAAGTAATTGTTGAATTATGAAATACTAAAAAATAGAATAAGATTTGCAAGCCAAATTTTTCCAGGCCTAAAGAGTTACCAAGCTTTTGGATTTATAACTTCAACAACAACAAAAACAAAAAAAAAAAACAAACAAATGTAACAACCCCATTTAAAATAGACAAAAGATGAGACTGACAAATATCTTATTTTTAACTTTATTTTATTGTTGACACTATTACAGATAGAACAACCACAACCATATTAACAAACCAAAAACCTGTGCACAGAAACAAGATGAAGAAAATATATCAAGATGTTAACCATGGTCTTTGGATGGTGAAAATATGGGTGAGTTTCTCTTCTACATTTCCGCAACTTCAAAGTTTCTATAATGAACATGTACTGCATACATAAGGAAAACATATGTAATAAAGGTGGACTACCAAAACACTTCGATAAAGACCACTCAAGGAAACTGAGACAATCTACTTAACTGTAATCCCACGATGATCATGACTTTTTCTCAATTGTTTCCCATGTTTCTTCCCATCATTGACTTCTCATCTTTGCATACTTATCAGTAACACCCTAATAATCACAGCCTGGTGCACAGATTGAGATGTTAACAGTAGTTGTTTTGGGGAATATGTGTGAATTTTCTTCTACTTTACTGAATTTCCCAGTTTTCTATGAGTATGTATTATATTTGTAATGGAAAAATACATACATAAATTTTATTACCAAAACACCAAAGATTATTCAAGAAATTTGAGACAAAATATTTAACCATAATTCCACAATGACAACACTATTTAATTATTGTCCACATTTCTTTTCATTTTAGACTTTAAGCATACATATTTAACACTTATAATCACAAGCTTGTGCACTGAAATGATATGGAGGAAACAGATTAAGATGTTAACAATAGTTGCTGGCTGTTGGGAATATGGGTGAATTTTTGTTCTTTTCTAATTCTACTGTATTTCCTAATTTTTCTTCTGGGTACATATTAGGCTTATAATGGAGACATACGTAATAAATTTTGTTACCAGGACACTATTATAAGGAGCACTGGAAAAAATTAAGATTAAAGTATGTGACCATAATTTCATAAGAGTAACAGAACAGTTATCTTGAATATACATTTTGACATAATCATAAACCTGTGCACAGAAACACGGATAAACAAGATACTGAAGAGTATATCTGTCTTTGGATGATGGGGATATGGTATTTTTTTCCTTTACTTTTCTGTATTTTCTGAGTGTTTGGTAATGAGTTCCAATTATGTTCACAATGGAAATGTGATCATTAACTTTTTAATAACACTACCATAAAGAACATTCAAGAAATTTAAGAAAAATAATGCTCACTATAAGCCTACAACAACAATAACAACACAACAGCGTTTGACTATAAGCATACAGTTATAATTGTAGTATAAATATAATTTTGTGTCCTGCTTTCTCCACTTAATCTTCCGTAAATATATTTCCATGTTGCTACATAACTCTTCATGATTATCATTTTTAAACAGCTGCTTCAGAGTTCAAGGATACATTTACTTAATTATTCCTCCATCATTTGGCATTTAAGTTTCTCCTAATTTTCCACTCACATAAGGTTGGAATGGACACCCTTCTTGTCAAGCTGCTTTCTGAAGAGTCTAGTGATTAACACTGCCAACAGCGACGAACCCCCAAATTCCCTCCAGTGACATCAACACTGGCTGCATTAAAGGGTCCTCTTCTGAGGCAGAGCCTTGATACCAGTTTCCCTGGATGTCCATTCCAACCCCAGGTCTTTCTATGCAGCTGGCCTTCATCTACACTACCACCACCAAAGTTCCTTCTTCCAAATTGCCCAGGACACCCCACTCGATCCATTCTCACCACCCTGGCCCTCCAATCCCTGCTTCTGGTGTTGTTTTCTGTTTCCTTTTCCTCCTGGGTATGGTGATGTATTAGGACTCCCTTCTTTGGCTTACACACTTCTGCCTCTTGTTCTCAGCTCTCCAACCTCCCTAGATTTTGGCATCCCTGTAGTTTTGACACACTCCCTGTGAGCCCTGGACCTGCGGATCTAGTAGAGTAAGATTCAGATATATTTCCCTTAGTGGAATTTTAATTTTAATTTTTTTTTTTTTTTTGCTCAAATGGTCTGCACTTATCTTCTGCTTGCTTCATCTACAGATCCGCTTTTTTTAAAGTTTTTAAATTTTTAAATTTTTTTTTCCAGCCAACTCAAGGCCAAGATTTTCTTAATATAGCCATTATGCAAGGGGAGGAGAAGCAAAGGAGCACAGGTGGTCCACAGAACAGGAAGTGGGGAAACCTCAGGCTATGAGGTCAGTTTGCGATTGAGAGGAAAACTGAGGCGATCAGACAAGAACAACACTAATGGATAGCTCAGAAGTACTTAGAAGGGCTGACAGAGAAGGAACAGATGGCAACAAAACAAATTAAGGCTGCTGGGGAACCTGAGTCTATGTTAAGCTTGGGTTAACAGTTAACTGTAAAGAAAGCTTTTTTTTTTCTTTTTTCTTTTTTAACTTTTTTTAAAATGCAAGTTAGACATAGGGCTAGATAGACAGGTAAAGAAGAGGAGAATTAAGCTTAAGTTCAGTGATAGATCTAAGGATACTAGCTCCTGGACACCCAGAGAGCAAGCTGACTTGTGGCAGCACATACTGACACTATGCAGGCGACCCAAGCCACATTGCTACTTGTCACTTAAGGCAGGAAGCGCACAGAAGTGATGAAAGGTTGTTAGCCTGCTTCGTTATTTACAGCATGAATCTCTTCTACGGTTTTCAACCTTCATTAGGCACTACTGTGATCTAGTGATGGTTGCAACCCATTCTTTAAAGGCAAAGACATACGAATTACGGGGAAAAGCTTCACGTTTTATGAATTCACTATTGAACACACATTGAGTTGGTTAAAAAACTCAAATTGTAGTATTTTTGCATAAGAACCACTACAAGGTACACACAAGGGGCAACAGGTCAATTTGGGTCACAAAGGCCAATCTGCGTATTGTAAAGGCTTACACAACATTAGGTTCCAGAGTTTTGGTGCAGACAGAACTGCTGTTGGAGGAAGTTAAAATTACTTCTCTTTTCAAACAGCAAAGAGTAAAAGATGTGATCTTTTATGTCTACACCTTCACAAGACTAGTTAACAGTAAGGAATAAAACACAGTCAATTAAAGATACTGACGGGGTTCAAATAACACAAAATAAGTCTTTCTCGGGATCTAAGACACTTACAAATATATTCTAATTTGTTGCTCTCTCCCTCCTCGAAAAAAAAAAATCAGAGTATCAGGTAAGATACCTCTGCACAATAAACGATAACTGTCTATCTTATTAAATTCAAATATATGTGATCACTGCTATGATTTGCTCATTTATATACACTGCAGGAAATATTATATATAGGTAAAGGAGTTATTTACAGTTGATTGGGGCAATCTCGGTCATCTTGAATACTCATAGGACTTTTCCTCAATCTGATTAGTCTGATAAAAGGTAATATATCTACTATAGCTTTCCCACATGTGTACACTGATGTTCAGTGGGGAAGAGCTAAGACTGGAGGAGTATTCACATTCAGTCTTTTTTAGTCTTAGTTGTCTGATGTTAAGTCAGGTGTGTATAAGCTAAGGTAAGTTTCCTATTGACATTACGATAGGTTGGTTTCAGTTCTCAGTGGTGAGTCAAGTTTGAGGTATTGTTTCCCATCCTTTACACTCAGCCAGTGTGGGTGTTCTGGTGTCTAGCAAGGGACAGGCGGTCATTGAAGAGCTGCCCACAGATGTCACATTTGAAATACTTCTCATCAGCCTCATCGGGGCGGCTGGTGCTGGTGCTTGCACGTTCAATGTAGCCGGAGCACTCCCCCAGGGCATCTGCAGGCTCAAATATGATTAGACTGGCATGGGTTTTCAGGTGCTCTCCAAAGGCTGCACTGGAAGCGAAGGTTTCGGTGCATTCATGGCAGTTGTAGTATGGTTCTTCAACCTCAATCTCTTGATCTTCACCTTCCTCCTCTGGGTCTTCAATCCCTGCACCATCAGGCTCATCAGCATCTCCCTCTGGCTCTTCAGCTTTTCCTTCTGGCTCTTCAGCTCTTTCTTCTGGGTCTTCAATCCCTGCACCATCTGGTTCATCGGCATCTCCATTTGGTTGTTCAGCCTCTCCATTCGGCTGTTCAGCTTCTCCGTTGGGCTCGGCAGCCTCTCCTGGCCCTTCAGCCTCTCCATTTGGCTCAGCAGCTTCTACCTCTGGCTCAGCAGCCTCCACTTCTGGCTCTGCAGCCTCCATCTCTGGCTCAGCAGCTTCTATGTTTGACCCCTGAATCCGCAAAACTTCTTGTGGAACGAGGACATTGGCTTCAATTTCCTGGGCAACAGCAGCTGCTTCTTCCTCCTCTTCTTCCTCTTCTCCTTCTTCCTCCTCCTCTTCTTCAGGATGAAACACTGTATGTTTAGTGAGAACTGTGTCAGGAATAAAGGCCTCCCCACAATCCTTGCATTCATAGAATGGCATGGGTCTTCTGAGGGGCTCAGTAAGAAATGAAGCATGAGTATAGGAGGGCCCATACTCATAGGGCTCATCTTTATGAACCTTTGTGTGATGATCTCCAAGTTCTTTTGCAGTGAAGAAGCATTCTCCACATATTGTGCATTCAAAGAGCTTCTCATCATTTTCACTTCCCTGATACTCAGTGAGGGCTAAGCCTTGAAGGAAAATCTCCTCAGCCATCTCACTCTGCTCCAGTAATTCATCTTCCCTGTGATGTCTCATATGCTCATTAAGGGCAGAGCTATGGATGAAGCCTTGTCCACACTGAAGACACCGAATGGCCGACCCAGCAAGAGCAGGATTTCTCTCTGCGGCACGATTCCTTCGTGGCTTCACAGGCAAGAGGGAGACAAAACCGTCATTGCATCCCTTCATGGAGTATAACTGGTCTTGTTCATGGACTCTCTGATGCTCAAAAAGGAACGATCTATGAAGAAAAGATTCCCCGCATTTGGGGCATTCATAGAGCTGCTCCCCAGTGAACTCTTTCTGGAATTCGTTAATGGAATGGGTGTGAATTACAGACTCTGTGCCTTCATTATTGTCGTCATTGACACATTTTCTGTTGTGGACATCCTGATGGCTTGTGAGGTCTGTGAGATCCACAAATCCCAGTCCACAGTCCTGACATTCATAGATTGTGTCATCAGGGTCATCCTTCTGGGTTTCATCTAAGTCTGAGCCATTAGTGACAATGTCTTCAACTGTCTCTTGACCATGGGTCTCCTCGCCACGGGTCTCACCATGGGGCTCCTCACCACGGGGCTTCTCACCACGGGGCTCCTGACCACGGGGCTCCTCGCCACGGGTCTCACCATGGGGCTCAGGACCACAGGGCTCCTGGCCACGGGTCTCCTGATCATGGGTTTCTTCACTACGGGTCTCCTGATCACGGGTTTCCTCACCGTGGGGCTCCTGACCATGGGTCTCCTGGCCATGGGGCTTCTGACCACGGGTCTCTTCACCATGGGGCTTCTGACCACACATCTCCTGACCACGGGTCTCTTCACCATGGGGCTTCTGACCACACGTCTCCTGACCACAGGTCTCTTCACCATGAGGCTTCTCACCACATGTCTCCTGACTGTGGGTTTCTTCACCATGGGGTTTCTGATCACGGGTCTCTTCACCACGGGGCTTCTGACCACGGGTCTCTTCACCACGGGGCTTCTGACCACGGGTCTCTTCACCACGGGGCTTCTGACCATGGGTCTCTTCACCACGGGGCTTCTGACCATGGGTCTCTTCACCACGGGGCTTCTGACCATGGGTCTCCTTGCCACGGAACTTCTCTTGGGCATAGACTTCTTGGAATGCACTGAAGTTGCTGGTAGAACACTGCCCAAACTCCCTACATTTGTAGCGTGCTTGCTCTTTAGCATATTGTTCTTGGGCATAACTTGTCTGAGGGTCGGTAGGGGCCAAGCTGCGAATGACAGAGAGTTCGTAATTTCTACTTCCAGAGGGCTTCTCCCTATTGTGAATCTTCTGGTGCTCAGTAAGGTCGGAGTTACGAGCAAAGGTTTCCCCACACTCCTGACATTCATAGAGCTTCTCTCTAGGGTGAACTGTTTGCAGTTCACCATAACATAGGGAATGAATTACAGAGGTCTCATTGCCCCTATGTTCAATGTATTTCTTTTTAGCGCGAGCCTTCTGGTGTTGATGGACATTTGAGCCAGGAGCAGGTAAATTTCCATCTTGCTTAAATTCACTGGATCCCTCTCCAGCAAGACTTCTTTGAGGTTCAGCAAGGGGTACACTCTTTATGATGGAGTTCTTGTAGTTGTTATTCTTGCCCCCTTCATAAGGGTTCTCTCTAGTTGCAATCTTCCTTCGCTTATTATTAAAGTCTGAGATATAAATGGAGGATTCTCCCTTCTCATCATATTCATCCTGCTCATTTCCGTGGTGACGTTTTAGAGGTCTGGGAGCGGACAAGCTATGGATAATGGATCTCTTGTATTCCTTTCCTTCATAGGCTCTCCCTCCAGAATGAACTTTTTGATGGTTAGTAACATCTGAGCTCTGAATGGTAGATTCTGGGGTTGTTTTTGCTTTACTAAGCCCGACTGCACTGTGACTTTTCTGAGTTTCAGCAGAGGCTAAGCTATGAATAACAGACCTCCCATATGACTTCCCTGTAGTGGAAAATTTCTGGTTTTCATCAGGGTTAGTGCTGATGGTGAAAGCCTTCTCATCCTCCTCATTTTCAGGTGGTCTTGTGATAGTATGACTCTTCTGAGATTCAGTGAAGGGCACATTATGAATGGCAGATTTCTCGTACCCCCTGCTATCAAAGAAGTTCTTCCGAGAATGAATTTTCTGATGCTCATTGAGGTCTGGGCTTTGCATAAAGGCATCCCTGCCTTCTTTATACTCGAAGAACTTCTCCTTAGTGTAAGTTTTCTGGCGCCTTTTAAGGGACTGACCAGGAATAAAGGTTTCCTCACACACTTTACTCTTATTTTCAAATGGTTTCCCTCTAGTATGGATTTTCTGATGTTCTTTCAGGGATGAACTATGAAGGAAGGTCTCCCCACACACCTTACATTCATAGATTTTCTCCTTAGCATACATTTTCTGAAACTCATTAAGGGCTGCACTGGGCAGAAAAGCTTCCCCTCGCTCACGCTCACGCTCGCGTTCATTATCTCTGTTATCACCAAAGTTCCCTCTATTGTGGATTTTCTGGTGTTCAATCAGGGCAGAACTATGCAGGAAGGTTTCCTTACACACCCTGCACTCATAGAATTTGTCTTTGCCATACATCTTCTGAAGCTCACTGAAGGTTGGGCTAGGCATGGGGGTCTCCTCATTCTCCTGATTCCTACATTCCACACGATATTCTCTAGCATGAATTTTTCGGTGCTCAGCCAGAGCAGCACTCTTATTGAAGGTTTCCCCACACTCCTTACACTCAAAGCGTTTCCCTCCAGTGTGACTTTTCTGAACCTCGCTGATGGCCACACTGTGAATAAAGGACTCACCATACTCATACAGGTTTTCTCTAGTATGCATGATCTGGTGCTCAACAAATTCTGAGATGACACTGAATGACCTCCCACACTCATCACACACATACCCCATATCAGCTGGCTGTGACTCAGAGAAAGAGGGAGAACTGAGGCTGCTCAGGCTGCTCATGCTCATGGCTTTTCTCATCTCACTACCACATTCAAAGGGCTTCTTCCTGACACAGCCATTATGATCATGAACTGAGCCCTGCCCCTCTGTGTCAAAATTATAGCGCCTTTTTCTTTCCAGAATTCTCCTTCTAGAAACAAGGCTTGCGTTGAACCTGAAGCCTCCCCTAAATGCAGTCCCTTGAGAACCCCTCTCCCGGATCACTGACTCCCTCTTGTTGAACGAAATGTCCTTCCAGTTATCAGCTGGCATTCTGGGGAGCCTTTGTGGCCGATCATTTGACTCCCTTGCTCTTCCTGATTTGGATCTGCGTGACACATCCTTGATGAATTTTTCCATTATCACTCCATGAGAAGATTCATCTTCACAAATTCCCCGTCGGTGGGTTGACTTTTTGGCTTCAGGCATGGTTTTCAGACCTGGAAAGAAACTCCAAATGTAAATACTCCTGGCCCCTCCCTGTTTATGTACAACATGACCGTGGTACATGGAGGAGAGCACTTTCCTGTGATGTTTAGGAATGTTAAATGTAGGTGTCTCAGTATGTGTCTCATTAGTTGTGTGGCTCCTCTGCCTGGTGCTTACCTCGACTGGTGCTTGGGTAGGCACTTCTGTTGGACCTCGATGAGTGGCCATGTGTCATGTGGGAGTGGCGGTCCTCTTCAGCAAGCTGCACCCCTGGTCACAAGAACAATATGGACACTGAAATTTGAGTTGAGGACCAAGACTCAACAGTAATATGAAGTGGCTCATATTCAATTCATTGGATATCTTCCATCTACTGATTCATTTTCCTAGCATCCATTCCTTAACCCATTCCAATCTGCATTTTAAATAATTTTCTTGACTACACACCGAAATGTGTACAAAGATCTCATGTGTCTGACTTTTGTGCATCCTCTTTTAGTCTTCACCTTCTTATGACCACCGCTTTTCCACTGTCCTCCATGCTCTTTCTCCTACTTGTTGATGTTCTTTCTCCACCTGCTCTCTAACACCAGAGCTCCTTAAGGTCCCATGGCATTACAGACACACACAACCAGCTTGAGCTAGATGTATTCTGGTGGAGTTCACATGGGAATTCAAGAGCCCATTCTAAAGGTGTGTTTAAAAATCTCTGTCATTACTCTAGAAAAAGTATTAGCTCTGTGTCAAGAGCCATCTCCCTGTTTACACCTCCACCCTATACAACGTAGTCTTCAACCAAAACCTGAGACCTATACAACGTAGTCTTCAACCAAAACCTGAGAGATTCTTTAAAAAAATGTCATCATTTGCTCCCCTGCTTGAATTTTTTCAAAGGCTTCTTATTCCCCTTGAAGTCCAAATATATTAATGTGGACTCATCCTGCAACTTGAAACAAGCAAAGAGACAAAATGCTCCAATGACTGGGTTGACAGTGAATGAGAGAAGCAGCTGCCTACCCAGTGAGAGCAGCTTCCTGTAGTTCTCCATGTTGTCTTGGATTGGGTTCTGAGGTTTTCTGTCCTCGTTGAGGTTTCTGGTATGATTCTGGTATGATTCAGCATCCTAAAACAGTAAACACAGAAATCTCAATGGGGTCTGTCCCCATGGATGTGCAAAGAGAATAATGCTGGCAACATGGGAGCTACATATATGAAGTTATATAGGAAGTGCTCACAGTATTTGGGGTTCTGAGTGTTCCAAGTCAAGTGTTACTAGGGGCCTACATCGTACCTACCTTGGTGCTACACTGTGAGGCAGATCCCAAAGACGCATGACACATATTCCTTGCCCTCATGCAGCTTATAATTTGGTTGGAGAGAAAAGACTCATGAAACAATTAGAGAACAATAAACAGTAAATTGGGGTACAGATAATAAATGTTAAATAGGTTTTGTGGAGGGATTGTTCAGGGTGGACCTGAACAGTGAGCAAAGGTTTTGCAGAGGGCCTCAGTGGGGCCTTAAGTGATAGGTAAGATTACAAGGGGGACTGGTGGGAAAGACCAAATAAGTTTAATATTCAACATGCATGTGTACTCGGGGAACAGAAGGAAGACACATTCAAGTAGACATCATCCCTTCCCCCATTCCTCCATTGCACAGCATGGCTACAATGTAAGGATTCTAGTATTCAGGGTTCCCAGATAACTTAGAAATTAACTGCAAGCACCAAGGGTGTTTATTATAGAAACTGCCTTTTCTGTTTTAATAGGTATTTCCCTAAAAAGGAATTTTAAAATTCCCTGAATTACTAAGGAGAAGCTTCTCTGCAGGGTACTGAAGGAACCCTGCAGGTGGTGTCTTGGCACTGAGGCCCACAGAAAGACTTGAGGATGGGGACAGTGCTGTGGGAAGTCCACAGGCTTTGGAGCTGGAGAGAACTGTCAGGTCAAAGGAAGACTGCACCATTTATGAACAATGCATCTTGGAAACAGAAATCTTCCTGATCTTCAGGTTCTTCACTGTAAAATCAGGAGAAGAGCATCTATCTGCCTTGTAATTTTGTGGGTGAGAATTTTCTGCAATGTGATGTGTTGTTTAAATAAAGAAATATTATATAAAGAAAATACAGATGTTTCAATATTAAATTTATTATAGTTCTATTACTGGGAAGAGGCATGAACATTATATAGCAACATGGAAAATATAGCAAAAAAAAGACAAGGTTTGCAGAGTAAGATGCATCTTCTACTAAGAAAGAGAGAGGCACAGGCATCAGGGTTTAAGAGGAAGGTTTCATTTATGTGAATGCCATGTCCAGTCATTAAAAAAGCAAGCACAGGAATAACAAACACTAAGCAGGACAAGGAAATGAAGCAGAGCTTCATAAATTAAACCCTTTCTAGGTTATGGATGAGAATTTCCAGGAGGCAATACACTGGTACAACTACCACCTGATAAAGTGAAATCATATGTTTTTGTTGGGTGTTCATCCCCTTTGGCCAGGGGCAGAGGTTCTATCTTGTTCAGGTTTGGGAATGGGCCTTGGCATTCACTTACTATGATAAAAGAAAAAGAAAGTGGGCACACTGATGTGTTTTTGATGACACAGGGAAGAAAACAGAGCTCACAACTTGGAGTCTGGTGGAGAGCAAATGAATCAAGAACTTGGAAAAGTTAGAGGCAAAAGGGTCAGCATCCCTGGGTGGACAGGGCCCCAGGGCAATGGAGGAGGAGTTATTTTTCATATTTTCCTATCTGCCTAACTCAAACAAAATAGTGTACATAAAATTCTCAATGACAGTGCTTCTATGAAAGAAAGTTAATCAATACAAGTGGCCCTAAAGCAGCTGTTCACTCTGTTTGTGATTAACAACAGCATCTAAATGTATACAAGCTACATTCAAGTTCGACTGGAAGAAATGTCCTGAGAACTATGCTAACGTGGCACAATTTCCACAACATGACCTATACACAGAAACACTTAAAATTTTAATTATTAAATAAATTAATAATTTATATATGAGGTTAAAAGATGAAAAATTTGGTTTTGCACACCCTCAAAATGTAATCTGTATCATCTGCTGCTGCTGTTTCTATGATACTGAGTTAGTAAGAATCAGTGACCTCCATACCTTCAGACTATGCAGACATGGGGCTCAGTCACCAACTCTTCACACATTTAAAAAGCTAAAGAAGACAAAGTCCAATGACCAGGACATCAGCAACCAGGCCCACTGTGCCTCCTGCTAACTCCCCCACCTCTTCTTCAATGTGTCAGAGCTGGCATACCTTTCACTCAAGTCCCTGCCCTAGGGCCTTTGCCTGAGCTCTCCCTGAAGTATGGGATCTCTTCACCTGAACACCTGACCCAGCCCACCTCTCCTTGTTCTCAGTGGGTCATGTTACTATTTCAAAGACACTTTCCTTCAATCCCAATCAAGACCTCTGTTAGAATTTCTTATTAACCCTTCTGTTTTTCCTTGAGCACACTCAGAACAATCATCAGCAGTTATATGCAGCATTCATATTTAGCTTGTCAGGGCAGGGACCTTTTCTGCCTTGGTCACTGCTGTACTCCCAGAGCCTAGGCCTACTACTGTCCATTATGGGGGCAGGTGCTTAATCTGAAAAAAAAAAAATGAAGGTTCAGCCCACTGGCTCCGCCCTCAGTTCTAAGGCCTGTTGGAGTGGAGGTCCTCTTCCATACTCTGCTGTAATTAAAGCAACCCCTCCTCTCCTATTCCTCAGGGCCAGCTGGAACCCTACATCCTCTTCCCTCATCAGTCTCCTCTGCACATGCTGTCTCTTAACCAATGATTGTCATAGCTGTTAACACAGTGCACCTACCACATGCCAGGCAGCAGGCAGCATAGTAGGCACTGTGTGTGTGTTTATGTGCGTGTGTGTGTGTACATGTGTGTGCAGGCATGAATCTCACTGACTCCTCACAATTGCCCTAGGAGGCAACTGTGATATCCATTTCACAGATGAGGAAACTGAGGTTCACCTCAGTTGAGTAAATAGCCTGAGACCACACAGCCAGCAAGTGGCAGAGCCAGTCTCCGAGCCCAGTTCTCAGCAGCTCCAGAGCCTTGGCCCACACTGGCCTGTCTGCTCTGCAGACACACAACTTTCCTGTGTTTCCTGGCTGAGGACCAGAAAGATCTTCAGAATTACTCTGCTCCATTGCCCCACAGGCAGTGGCCAGGGACCAACGCACTAAGTGACATACCACTGAGGGGTAAGAGCTCCTCAGATAATGTGGGTAAGTCAGAAAATGTGCAGCACTGACCTCAGCCACTTGCTACCTGTGGGGATGAAGCTGGGCTCTTTCTGAGAGTGACTGAGGGCCACAAGTAAGGGTAGAGGGGGTAGACAAACACATCATCTGGGGAAAGAAAGGCATCTATACCATGACATGAAGATGGCCTTTCTGGAAGAGAGGGAACCTGAGCATACCTGGGATCGGGACTCATAATCCATCGAGTCCCTGTCATCTCTGTCCATTTCAAAACTTGCTTTCGCCATCACAGGAAGGGAAAGATCCCTCTGAGGCAGTCCTAGGAAGAAAAAGGCATCAGGAAGGAGCAAGGCCCAGCCCAACCCCGCATGCCTCAGGCCTGCCCCACTGAGCTCTGAGCCCACCTGGGATGTGGTGTGAGTATGTGTTTAGGTGTATTTACTTCTCTTCTCTGCATCTGCAACAATGCCTGGCAATATCTCAGAATCGGGGCAGGGCAGGGCACTCTGTCCTGTCCTTCTGTTCCTAATCTCACAGATGGTTGGTTGGGATGATGTCCAGGCATAGCACTCACCAGCCTTGTTCTCAGCTACTGAACCTCTTTGTCTCTTCAGCTGGGATTAGGGGAATCATCCTACAGGTACACCTAAGGCTTAATGAACTATTGCTGGATGTTAGCATTGATATCCTATTCCTGGTCACAACTTTAGTGTATCCCACTGCCTATTACAGGTCTTCCAAATCCAAGAGGAGCAAGAGATGATTTCTCTGGTGGTATGGACATCAACAGTTTGCTGAAATGATGTTTATTAGTTCCTTTTTAATTCTCTTCTAATCAGTAAGAAAGCCTCAGACCTGGCACTCAGATGTAGCACTTCCCCACACTTGCTTGCAGCTACCATAAGCATTCCTAGCCGGTTAACATTATTATAATGTTTATGTTTCATGATTATACCTTCTATCTATTGTGCTTTCTACTAGTTTTCAAACTTTTATAGCAATACAATATTTTATAGAGAAAATTCTAGTTTTTTTAATGTGCCAGCTTAAGGAAATTATTGAGCAATAATAGCAATAGCAAATAAGAATATATGGCAAAAACTGAACAGATGGTACTACTGAGAAGAAATGAAGAAACAGGAGCCTTGGACTATACTTTAGGGAACCAGAAAACAGTCCAAATAGAGCACTATGGGGTGCAGACCAGCAGATGACTTACTGCTTCTGGGATTCCTGGTGTATGACCAACGGTCTCGAGGTTCCATGTCTCTGCTTCTGCCCCTCCGGTCCCATTCCCAGTCCCGACCCCGGTCACCTAAGCAGGATAGACATTTGAGTAGTTAAGGAAGCGCTCTGATGCACCTGTTCTCCTTTCAGGTGCACACACACCCATCTAGGAAGAGGGGGCACTTTTATTCCTCCCTGGAAAGAGGGGTACAAAACTGAGGGATTGAGACGCCCAAGCTCTCTCCCTGCCCTATATCTGCACAGTGGCTTCTGGAGGATCTGCCCACTGGGGCTTGCTTCAAGGCAAATTCTGAAGCTCCAAGCTCACTCACCTTTTAGACCCTCTGCTGTTTTCCCAGTTCCTATGTGGTCAAATCCAAATTCAGGAAATGGCCCATAGACCCTCTATGTCTGGCTCAGGTCAGTTGACCTTAAAGTGTGCATTATTCAGCTGCAAAGAAACAAGACCCAAGGAAACAAAACACATGTCCTCCCTAAAAACAATGCTCCCTTAAAAAGTTCACTAAACTACCTTTAACAGATGTTCCTAGGGAGGCTGGGGATGCAGCTTAAAGCAGGTTCCAAATAGCTATAAATACTTTAGTGTTTGGAGGCTGAGACGGGAGGATCACAGGTTCAAAGCCAGCCTCAGCAACTTAGCGAGACCCGTTTCCACATAAAAAATAAAGTAGGGCGGGGGGTATGGCTTGGAGGTAGAATGCCCCTGGGTTCAATCCACAGCACCACACACAAAAAAATCCCTGCATTTTACTCCATCTATTCGTGTCTGTTTTGATATGAAAATGTCCCAATTAATTTGCTTTCCTTTCAGACCTCCTGGGGATGATGTGGCCAGCAGCCTGGCTACTCACTGCTGGAAGAAGGGACTGGTCGAGGTGGTGAGGTTTCTCTTCCATTTGGACTCATCTCGTCATCACTGGTCATGTCACTGTTGGTGTCGTCTGAGAAGATAATGGACACCAGCTTAATGCTTTGTCATCTCTGGTTTGTATTCTCACAATGACCCACTCCCCTCAGTAGCTGAAGTGGTCTGAGCCTTCATTTTTAGCTGAAAACACATTGGTGGCCTCCATCTACTCCTGCCACTTAAAGACTAGGTGGGGAACATGGGTGCACCACCCCTGTTTCACCCCCAGACAAAAACAGCCAAGGGACCACTACCCAGGACATGTCATGAGGTGTAGGGCTTAGGAGATTCTCTGCCTTGTGGAAGCCCCCGCCGTGGAAGGGTCTCCTTTCCATGTGTTGACTCAAGCAGTAGTTCTCAACCAAGGGCAGTCTGTCCCCCAGGGGAGATTTGGCAAAGTATGGACCCCTGTTAGGTGGTCATACCAGTGGGAGGCGGCCATGGATGAGGCTTAACATCCCACAGTGCACAGAATAGCTCCTGCTCCCAGACAGAGAATGATTAGTCCAGAATGGCTACTGGTAGTGCCTGGGTAGGAAACCCCAGGGAACGCTCTTCTCTGTTTGTCCCAACCAACATCATCCTTTGAAGCTCCTCACCTTCTGGCTGGTACATGTCTTTGTGATTCTCCAGCAGAATGACAAGCTTCCCGCAGTTCTCTGGCTTTTTGCTCGTACCAAAAGTTCGATGATCTCCTTGGTGAGTGTCTCTGGCTGCAACCAATTGAGGCAGAGGTGTCAGAGTTTGTTCAGGGCCTTCCAAGGCCCAACAATCTCCATGTAGTGTTCCGACACCTCTGATGAAAAAATTCAGAGCCAGTTGGGCCTTCTCCTAGAATGGCACCCAGCTCTTTAGTCAAGTTACTGTCTAGCTCACACAGATTTGGGGCCTAGAACTTAGGTTTGGTGGTGGACAAGTACTTTGGAGGCAGCATTTCTCTAAGTAAAATTCTCACTGGAGGAACCAAACATGAATCAACAGGAAAGACGCAGTGATAATCAGTACTCAAAGACCAAACTGTAAAGAGATATATACATGTTCAAGAAGTTGAGGACCAGGCACAGTTCAGGGCTGCCCCAACAGGGGCATCAACAATGCTGTGGATTATGAAGAGCCCTAATAAACAGACACAAATATGACTACACAAAGATGGTCTTAGCACTACCAAACACACATATCCCTGGGCTTTGCACAGACCTATCCTTGAGAAGTTAGCTCTGCTACTTACTGGTTATTTGGCTGTAAGCAACTCCCTCTAACACCCTGAAATCTGTGTGTGTAACTTATGAAATGGAATAATAGCACCTACATCCCTGTCAGAATGCGAGGCTTAAATAAGCTAAGATACCTAAAAGGCTTATGCAAAACACACTGAAAATGCTCAAAGCCCTAGCCATTACTAAGATTCGACATCAGTTTTTTTCTTTGCCAAAATGGAAAGGGGATAAAGAAGATAGAGGCAAAGCCTGCCATTTCTGAGCATTCCTTCCCTTAACACAATTATTGAAACCCAGTATATGACATGTAAAAGATGGAAGACCACACAACATGTTAGAAGTACTCAACTGTGAGTAATGCGACTGCAAATGATCCTATTTTTTCTTCACTGAGCAGTTTCTCTACACTTGTGCTGTTGTACGATGCAGCTACTGGCTGTACATGGCAACTACAATTAAAATGCAAGAAACTGAAAATTTGATTCCTCGTCTGCACATTTCAAGTTCCAGTGGATACGAGTGTCCAGTGGCTACCACATGGGACAATGAGGAACATTTCTGTTATAATGGGAAGTTCTACCAGCCTACCTAAGTTTGCAGGTGGGCCTGGGATCCCTCCCACACAGTGCACTCCCTTCTGAGGAGTATCAGTTGGGGCTCATGCTAACAATACCTCATCAGGTATCTTCCCTGGCACTCACTCCATTCATTAGATATTCCAAACAAATATCATGATTATTCTTAAATATTTATTTGGGTTTATTTCTATCTCCTAATAGTTAACTGTAAACACAAGTAAAGGGAGTAAAGATGAACTTTTCTACCATTGTATCCTCTAGTGTCTGATTTTTTTAAAAAAAGCAGATATTGACATTGATGTGGCATATTGAAAATAATGTACAAAAATCCACTTCAAAATTAGTTTTGGATGCAGATATCCAATCCTAGTATATGCTAGCAGCAGCATGGTAAAATTTCTGGAGAGGGAACATCCTGGGTTAACTTCCAGGGTGCTGTTTCCAAAGAATATTTGGGGGTGGCAACTCACCCTCACGTGGCCACTTCTGTACCCATACCTTCTTGGTAATCACAGATATGTATGGGAAACACTGGTGGGTGTACATGAAGCTCTTGCACAACAGTGCCCAATACATTGGGGAAATGGAATAAATATGGATGAATCCATATGAACTCTATGCAGTAGCCATTATTCACACGGAAAGAGTTTGATAATATGACCACTGAACCTCTTGATACTACTGCATATATATTTTTTTTGCCTTGATCTAGCTTGCCAAAGATCTATTTTCTCTCCAAAGAACCAGTTTTCTGTTTTTTTTTTCAGCTTTCTGTTTTGATAGTCCCCTTGTTTCTTCAAAAATTCAATTATTTCCTTGTCTTTATTTTATTATCTGCTTCCTCTTTTGTTTTTAAAAAATTTTAAGTTGGACATAAATGTTGATTTTCAATCTTTTCTAATGGAATCAAGTAGGGTTATACACTTCCTTTTAACTTAAACCACTTGTGCTACCACTTAAGTTTTATTATGTAGCCCTTCTATTTCTATTGTGTAGCACAATTGGTGGAAGAAAGTAAAATAATATGGGAAATAAATCTAGGTTTGGAGAATGAATTAACACCTGGTGGTTTCATACTTCTGGTTTACTTTCAGAGAAGAACAAAATGATATGCAGCAAAAAGTCTCTTCATTTAAAAAGGAAACCAATTAAAATTAAGGTTTTTAAATTTTTTTGAGTGTTTGATACTGGGGACGGAACCCAGGGGTTTTCTACCTCTGAGCTATACCCTCAGCCCTATTTTATTCTTTTATTTTGAAACAGGGTCTCACTAAGATGCAGAGGACCTCACTAAGTTGCTGAGGCTGGCCATGAACCCGTATCCTCCTGTCTCAACCTCCCAAGTACTTGGATTATAAGCATGTGCCACCACACCCAGCAAGATTTCTTAAATTTAAAAAAGCCTCGTACCCCATAAAAATGTACAAATATTATGTCTTGATAAAAGAAGGTCTAAAGGAAAACTAGACGTGTTTCAATTGTCCAAAGAGTCTCTAACTAGACTTTATCACATGGAAATAAATGTAGCAACCTCAGTAAACATGCTTTTTCTTCTTTTTTTGTGTGGTACTGGGGATTGAACCCAGGGGCGTTCTACCTCCAAGCTATACCCCCAGCCCTATTTTTTATTCTTTATTTTGAAACCAGGTCTCACTAAGTTGCGGAGGGCCTCACTAAGTAGCTGAGGCTGGCCGCGAACATGGATCCTCCGGTCTCAGCCTCCCAAGTACTGGGATTACAAGCATGCGCCACCACGCCCAGCTCAAGCTTTTTCTTCTTGGTGATGGGCTCTTCCTTCCCTCCTATGCAACCCCCCCACACTCTCTCCCATCACATTACCATGTTATTGAGGTTTGACACCACCAACGCCAACATGTCTCAAGCCTGAAGACATTGGCAACTCGACCACTCCCTGCCTCCTTCAGGAGGACAGAGACACAATAGAGAGGATGACATAGAAAATACTCTGCTGGGCAGAGGAATTCCCAAACAAGGGAATGCCAGAGTCCAGGCTCCAGAGAACTGATGTGCCAATTTGGACATGAGGATATGGTCATTATCACCCAGAGCAAGCTATAAGCAGAGGGAAGGAGAGGAGAGTGTAGGGCTCATCCCTGCTCTGTGACATCCAGACTCAGAGGAATACTCTGGTGCATTAGATGGCACTGGCCCTCACTCTCAGGCAACACATGTCCACAGGTATGTAATCACCTGTCTTGGAATAGGATCCTTTCTGCAACGTCAGACCAAGAAGCTATCCACAGGAATTGAGTCAAAACGCAGGTACCTGCAGACATTTTAAAGAAAGAGATTCACGGACTAAGAAACATGAAGAAATGTAAAAGGAGTGTTAGAGAATTAACTCCCCAAATGGTTGGGGACTTGTAAAGTGCTGGGGTGAGGCCTTACATATCTTCAGGAAAAGGCCATTCATTCCCATGCCATATAAACCAAGCCAGAGATGAGGAATGGAAAACTTTCAAATTGTCTTTAGGAAACTAGAATAATTTGAAAACTCAAGACAAAGACAGCGCCAACAAACCACAGACCAAACTCACTTATGAAAACAGAAATGAGTCTTAATGCTGTTCTTATTGAACTTTATTCTACGGAGTTCTAGCCAGTTACAACAAGACATGAAAAACAAATCTGAGGCACAAAATGAGAAAGAGATAAATCTATCATTCTCATATGTAAGATTTATATATATGTTTCTGCATTACATGAATATTTCTCCCCAGTATGAATGTATTAGAAGCATAAAGCACTAGGTGAAAACTGTAAGAGCTAGGCTTAAAAAGTTTGATAGAAAATCAATAATTTTTTAAAAAGAAAATATAAGTAGCCAAACCTTACTCAGGAAGAAGAGGAAAATATGACTACAGAGGAAGAAATCTAAAAAGTTGAAATGAGCAGCTTCCCAAATAAACATTCTATGAACAAAGTATTTTCCACATTATAACAAGCCTTCCAAAGCACAGAGAAGAGATGGAGAACTTCCTACTCATTAGTAATGCAACCACTTGAATGCCCATGAGTATCTCATCACAAGAAGGTTGCTAAGTCTTGTGCCAAAAAATTACTCACTACTTTCCTTTAGGAATTCAAGACTGAACAAATATGATCTTCATTTAATGTGCTCAAGATTTTCTTACCAGGCCAACAGAATAGCCTTTGGTCAATACCAGCATTAAAAAATGAAAGCTCTTAAAATAGGAATACCTTAAAAAAACAAGCAAACAAAAAAATCAGACCTAAGCTAGTTCTTTCTATGATGGCAGTGAAAACATTTGAAAATTTGAAAAAGGGAGAGGAGCTTAGGAACAGGATAATCAAAGATGGACAATATATATGTTTGTATGCATGTAAAGAAATAAACACACTCATATACTGCTTGTGGCAATGTAAACTTTATCAAAATTAAAAGTGAACATATCCTGCCCTATAAATTCTACTTCTGTGAATTTATCTCAGAGATACGTAATGATATAGTACAAGAATATATTCAAGTATTGATAATAGACAAGGTATGGTCTATTTGCGCAATAAATTATTAGTAACTCTTTTAAAGTAACAAGGCAACTCTAAATAAATGGATATGAGATGATCTCCAAGATAGTTAAGCACTAAACGGGATATAACAATGTTATAGCATTTTAAAAAACTATAAAAACAGATGTGTTGACACTGGCAATTTCTAGAAGGATATATAAGAAGCTATTAATGGTGACTGGTAGTGATTGTCTCTGGGGAAAGGAACTGGGGGCCAGGGAAGGAAGGGCAACTTACTTTTTCATTATATAGTCTCCTTTTGTTTTTGTTTTTATTTATTTATTTTTTACCATGAGCATGTATTACCTAGTCAAAAAATAAATTCACAATTAAAACAAAACAAACAAAAGCACTAGTAGAGGCCTTTAAAGGTTGTGCTGTCAACTGAGGGGGTACAGAACCCAGGCTCTCCTTTCCTCCTTTGCCCATCTCACCAGTAGCTTGAGTTCATGGCCACACCCTATTTGATCTGGCTATCTGCAGATGACATGACAGGCAATTTAGAAAACCCCTATGAACCAACTTTGAAACCTCTTGGACTCAATAAATACTTATGAAAATTTAGTTGCAATTGGAATGCACTGCTCAATTATACCCAGCCATTATCAGTACATAAAAATAATGCCATCCTCTATACTGATGATTCCACCTCTGAAATCACAGATCTACCTAAGTGCGCCTGCCACCACTGTGCGCCCAAACATACACAGTGCAAAAGTGTGTTCATAGAAGCACTGCTTACAACAGCAGGAAATAGGGACAGGTAGGAGAATGTTCAAGCATAATTCCAACAGCAGAGACCATTGGAAGATCACTCCATAAGAGACATGAAAATAAAAAGGAGTCCAAATTTTCAGCACTATAAAGGTCAAACAAAATAAAAATAAATTAGAAATAAAGGGGAGAAAATATTTTGCAACATAGATGACACAATATTTGAAATGTAAAGAGCTCTTAGCATTAGGAAAAAGGTAAATAGCCCAGCATGAAAACAAAGTTTCATAAAATTAGTGATGTTAAAAGCCAGTATTTAACATTAGAAATCAAAGAAACATAAAATATTACAACGAACACCTTTTTGACCTGCTGCCAAATGGGCAAATTTTAAAAGATAAAAATTGATGATGTCGAGAGTACAGTGAAGCTGGCTAGTTGTAGGTGTGAACCACATTTCTGAATTCCAGTTTGGCCTCTGTTTATGCTATTCCTTTTGAACCAGCAAGTCTCTATTTAAAGACAAAGAAAAGAGGAGTAAATAAAAACTAATAAGGAAAAATTTTAAAAGTCAACTACATACTACAGTTAAATCCTTTTATGTACATCTAATTTCCAGTTTATAAAAGGTAAAACCTTGAGCACTGAATGACAGCGGTGACACCATTTTACATGTGAAACAGTAGGAAGGGACTAGTGACAGTGATGGGAAAGTGTGCGCTCTGTTAATGAATTGTTGCTACATAAAAATAACATAGTTCATGAGCACACATTATGTCAGAGCAACCAGGGCCAAAGTTAGGAAGAGGAAATACTGGCTGGCATCCTCCTGCAAGGCTACCTGACCCCAGGTGGGCCACATGCAAGGAGGTCAGCTGCCCTCCTGGCCAAGTGACCCCACCTTTACCTGACTCACCCTGTCTTCCACTTACAGCCGAAAGGTAACCAGCAGTGGGGCCAGATGATGAGTTAGTGCCTGCCAGGGCCCCATATTCACCTCACCCTGGCTGAGGAAGACCAGAACCCAGGTGACCTCCTCCTGTGACAGTGAGTCTGGCCAATTAAAAGTATAACTGCTTTACCCACTTGGCCCCTACTTCCCCAGGCCAGCTTCTCCATGGCAACAGCCACGCCTACCACTGAAGAAAACAGAAGATATGCATTTGCAGGTGGCTGAGAAAAGGAAAGGTCTAAAGGTTTGTCGATATCACCAAATGAAATATTAAGACCACGAAAGAAGACTGCCTAAGAATGGCCCAGAAAGACCACCAATAAAAAGGTACCCAAATAATCAGAGATGTGCTTGAAGATGTATGACTCTTAGTAGGACAGTAGAGACCTACCACAGGTCCCCCTTGCCTTTTTCATCACTGTGTTTTTATAGAAGGTGTTCAATAAATACTGTTTTTTCCACATAGATGCAAAAACACAATAAATCCCCATGGCCATGAAAGGCTATTCTAGGAAAACAAGGATGATGTCTTATTAGACTAAAATGTGTACATATAATGGGCTAAAGGGGGGGGGCGCCCAAGTGCAATGTTACATGTTAAAAAGTACTTGAAAACCTCAACAGCCTTTCCTTTTAAATTTTTAGCAAATAGTAAGACTAGGAGACCATCTAAGCACAATAAAGATTTATCTCAAATAAATGTAAGCAAGCATATTTTTAAACACTAAAGTTGTTCTAGAGGTGGGGACGAGGAAGGGATGCTCTCTACCACAACCACCATTATCTTAAAGTCCTAGCTAATGCAACTGACGAAAATGAAAGGTATAAATATGGAAAAAGCATTATTCTGAACTAGGATATCTTATTTGTAAATATGGCAAGGGGGAAAATCCCATTAATAGCAGAAAAATAAATAAACCACCATAAGTATGTTCAACAAAGTACTTCATGTCCAAGCAAAAGTTTAAAATTTACAGAAGAACACAAAGCAATTCCTAAGTAAATAAAGACTTATATAAACCATACTCAGACCAAAACAAAAAACAAAACAAATGGTTTTTTTTGGTGAGAAGCTTTAGCAAATGCATAATTCAATTCTTCTGGTAGAATAAATATATAAGACTATCAGACAACTCTGCCTAAGAAGGTCTATAAGGGGTAGGGAACAGTTTGTCTGTAAAATGACCAAAATACACATAAGCAGTGTTCTTTCCAACACAAGGATATAGGACAAATGTACCAGTGGGACATAACAGAGTCCAGAAATCAACTTGTATAAAGGTATATACACACATGGAGATTTAGTTTATAATAAAGGATTTTAAATCAGAAAAGGGATTAACTAAGCATGAACTAGGGACTTTCTTAGGACTAAATGGTAAAGAGTAATTTTATTTATTTTATTTTTATTTTTTATTTTTTGCAGTACCGAGGATTGAACCCAAGGGCATTCTATCTCCAGGCTACACCCCCACACCTATTTTTTATTCTTTATTTTGAAACAAGGTCTCACTAAGTTGCGGAGGGCCTCACTAAGTAGCTGAGGCTGGCTGCACACCTGTAATCCTCCTGTCTCAGCCTCCTAAGCACTGGGATTATAAGCGTGCGCCACCACGCACAGCAAGAGTAATTTTAATAGAGACAAGAGTGGACAGCTAACCCTTTATAATGTTTGACCCATGACTCAAGTATATATTTTCAAGAAGGTTAGTCAGTCTTCGACATTAGGAAAAACCAATAAAACCAGTTACGTATCAAATCTCCCCAAAGAAATTATGCATTTCAAGTATATATCACTGGAATGCTAAAGCTATTAGGAACAAATATACTTTATTCTAACTAAAATTAGTCACTGCATTCAAAAAACTGCATTCCTCTTGATTTTTTATTAAATAAGGAATGAGCACAAAGTCTTTAACATAATGTTACCTAATCATTAAGTCACCATATCATTAAGTCAAGAAATTTTACAACTTTATTTCTGATTACAAACATGAAATATATATGGTACTATATTCAAGCACTTACAAAATATTCAGTGTAGAAACTACAAGTCACACCCACTGGTCAAATCTGTTGTTATTACTAAGCCTTTTTATACCTATACATGTGTAGTTTTTACAGCAAATATACCAATTTATACATGCATAGAAAATGATGAGAACGTCCACACAATACTATAATGCAGTTTTCAGAAAGCAGAGCCACAGATGGAGAGCTTGAGTTTAGTGAATGTTTAATAAATGGCATGATCTCATGTTAAGAACCACAACTATATAGTTACGTATATAAAAGAAAACATTCACATAAACTTGTATAAAGATTATTCATAGCCAGGCACAGTGGTGCATGCCTGTAATCCCAGTAGTTGGGAGGCTAAGACAGTAGGAACACAGATTTGAGGCCAGCCTCAGAAACTTAGTAAGGCCTTGTTTCAAAATAAAAAGTAAAAAGAGCTGGGGGTGTAGCTCGAAGGTAGAATGTCCCTGGGTTCAATCCCCAGTACAAAAAGAAAACATAAAATAGGGGAAGTCAATAAAAATTATTAATAAAAGAACCCTTTCCCCATTTCTATATAGACTGTTATTTTAAGTTCATAGTCAGGAAACAAATTCAATGTAAAATGTAAAAATAAAAATAAAAAATTCAATATAAAAATGTTGAAGTAAATTCAACTGTTGTTTCCCTTTCCTTTCTGCATGGATTATTCTAACTCACTAGTCCCTCCTTTCCTCTACTGGTGTCCCCATGGCAAGGCCTCCCTCACATTCTCTGCCTCCTTTGTCTCCCCTAAGTACTCCTGGGCATCCTCCAGCTGCTACTGGTACACCCTTCCCTGGTGAGTGTGCTCCTGAGAAGGCTGGCAGCCTGGCATCAAGTTCCACATCCAAACCTTCACTTCATCTTCCTTATAGATCAAGACTGAAATCCAGTCACAGGGAAAACCCACCTCCTTCACTTCTTGGCTTGAAGGTGGGCTCTCACGCACCCCTCACTTTCCTATCCCCCCTCTGCTCTTTTCAGAGCAGGAATCCTAGCATGAGTCAAGCACTGGCCAAGGAAGGGCAGGTGGGTGGCCCACAGGTCCTAATCTGACTCTGGGCCAGGGGACTGAAGGAGGTCACCCAGTCCAAGAATAGGGAAGGAGAGGAGCCAAATGATATGGGCCAATACTAAAGCTGCCTTTCCAAAGGCTGAGCAGAGAAGGGTGTTGAGAGGTGTCTGGCTATTCTTCAACCTCCCAAGAATTTGCTCCTAAATACAGATGAATGAAATAGCCTTTTGTATACCAAGTAAGTGTTATTTGGGAGCTGGAACCACAGGACAACAGCAATGCCTGCTGAATAACAGTGTTGCCACTGTGGTCTGTGTGGTGGTGCTGATGTCACGCTTTGGACATTTTATAACACTTTACTTTTGGGGGGGTGGTACTGGGGATTTAACCCAGGGGCATTCTACCTCTGGGCTATATCCCTGGTCCTTTTTATTTTGAAACAGGGTTTCACTAAGTTGCTGAGGCTGGCCTCAAACCTGCAACCCTCCTGTCTCATCCTTACAAGTACTAGGATTACAGGCATGTGCCACCACACCCAGCTAAAACTTTACTTCTATTTCATAAAAATTATTGGAAAATAAAAGCATAGGTCTGACAACATTATGTATAGTAAAGATGAAATTCACCAGGCACCCTTCACAAGAGGGGGAGATCTTTGCCCTCAATCAGAGAAACCATGGGTCAGTGCACACCTGAATAGGGACATACCTCAGATGCTGGAATGTATCTGGGATGATTTGTAAGATGAGAGAAAGGAATCCAGTGACCCCAGTCTTTGCCTCAGGCTCCCACATCCCATCAGGGTGTGAGATCAACTCCACCATATCTCCTTCTGTCCCATTTCTACTCACTTACTTTGATCCCTCATCATGGTGCACCTAGATGCAGCCCCCTAACTTGTTCTACCTACCTCAGCAAAAGGGGGCTGGATTTGAGAACTTTAAAGTCAGGAACCGAGGAGGTTACTCTCTCCGTCTCTCGGGGACAGCGTGGTGTGCGGTCTCTCCTCTCTTCTCGTTTGCTCCATCCTCCTGCCTCTTTCTGCAGACCGACATTCTCTACTTCAGCGTGCACATGGAGTAAAATGCTGTCCCAGCCCCAGGCCTACCTGGTCTCCCAGTTTAAGCACCCAAAACTGACTGGCTCATCAATGTGTATTCCTTCATCCAGATTATGAGTCTGAAAAGTGCATGCTACAGCCTTATTTCTTCTAGGGCAATGGTTCTCAAACTCAGGTGTGCTGGGGTCCCCTGGGGTGTTTATGAAAAATACAGCTGCCCTTCCATGTAGGACAATTTAAGATGTCTGCGTTGCCCCAGGAAAGATACATTCCAACAGGCACTCTAGGAGCTGCACTTTGAGAACCACAGCTCTAGGCTTAAATGTCCAGTTTTGTCCAATTAACTATAGACAAAGTGCATATGGGACCTCGGGCTTTGGGGGGAACAACTTTAAATAGGAATGTGAGTAAGGTGAAAATGACTGCTACCCCTGGCACACAGGCCACAGCCTCTACCCTTTGGTCTATGGGGTGCCTCCTTTCAGATAATCTCTGCAATATCCTGAGCTTACCTCTACCTCATATAAACTTAGCACTTACCATGCTCCAGCAAAATCTCCTTGTTGTTGTCCATTCTTGAGGGATTTCCCCAAAAGTTTAGAAACAGAGAAAATAATATCTAAGAGTTCAATTTTATGATTAGCACAAAAATTGCTCAAGTCTACTTTAAATAAAGCTACTTTAACAGGGACAGTATGATTTATCTGATCAAATTTTAATATCAGTAGTTGCCTGATCTTATTTTTTAAGGGGAAGGGGGCATGAAAAGGCCACAAAGCATGACTCATCCAACTGTCTACAGGAAAGAGAGAACTCTGATCAGACCTAACTTGGATGGAGATTGGGGAGGGCAAGGGTGACAGATCAGGGCCTCTGGTCTCCTGACCATGCCAGCAAGGGCATTGCTGGGAGCAGACAATTACACTAGCCTATTCCATAGGCTGGTGCTAATTAAGCTCTTCCACATCCTCTTGGTCCTGACTTCATACTCACCAAGCAACCTTCTCATTATGGTTTCGTTTCCCATGTAGGTCTGCCTACAGGGAGAGAATTTGCTGATCACATACACCTTCGAGTATTTGGTTCCCTACTACTGTCATCTCTCACCATGAATTACTAAACCAAATTCAAGGGAACATTTATTTCAATTCATATGTTAGTATGGCTTTATCTAAGTATCCTGCGCTTCATGAAATGTGGATCTACAAGCATAAATCCTTAAGTGAAGGAAGGTCTTGAGCACCATGCTGGTTACCTGGAGCATTCACTCAGGCCAGGTTATACCAACCCATCCCCCAGGTTAGCCTCCCCCAAGGAGGCACTCCCACCACTATCACAGTCAACTGTTTTGGTAAGCAGGCTTCCTTATTTCCTTGTAATGGGAGCTTTTAGTAGATACTGAGACCAGGGATTACATTACTCGCTTATGGATTACCAAAGTCTGGTACAGTCCTGTTCCAAATGGGCTGGGTATCCACACTTGCTGATGGGTTGAACAAAGGCAACTTTGGCTCTTTTGGTCACTTCCCTATACCACGTTATTTATGCATCTGGTCTGAATCAGTCAGCAAACCATGAACAAAAAGAGTAAGTGCTGTGGAGTCTCCTTTCTCGGCGCCTCTCAGACATGCCCACTTTACTTCTTCCCGTCCCATGACTCCAAGACAAGCCACCACCTCTTACCCAGCTCCAAGGAGACCTCCCCATGCCCACTGTGTCCACTGCCCTTCTGCACCTTGTAACCAAATGGACTTTTCAAAATCACATGTGATTGTCACATTATTCCTGTGGTTAAAACACCTGAATGGCTTCCAACTGTGCTTCAGGTCAAGCCCAAATACTTATCATCAATTTTGAGGCCTTTCATAATGAAGCCCCAACTTACCTTTTCTCATCTCAGTCAGATGTCACTCAACTCTTCCCTTGCTCTAGGCATGCTAGCTTTTTGTCTCCTCTGTGGATCCCTCAGGAATATCTGTCACCTCTGTTCAAACTACTCTACTAATGACACACACCATTCACAATCCTTCTGAACTCAGTTTCTTATGGTCCCCAACTATCTCAGGAAGGCCTTCTATGGCCTCTTCCAGATTAAGTTAGCTGCCCTTTGCAAATGCTCTCATTCAAGGGCATGAATCACACAACTATGTTTTCCACATCTTTAACTCCCCATAAGACTATGAGCTCCATGAAAACATTTCCTTTCCCATTTGGGGCTATGTTCCCAGTACCTGGCATAAGGTATATACTCCATCAATACTGGCAGATGAGTCAAATCTCTCACACTTCTTAAATCACCCAACAAGAGAGAAAGATGAGGCCTGAAGGAGCAGTTGAGTATTAGGAAAAGAGGTAGGACACCAAAAAGAATGGCGTGCAGTCAAGGAGGAGAATTTCTAGCCAATGTATGATCCACCAGAAGAGTTCATGTGTTCTCAGAGGGCAAACATGGTGCTCTCGTGGCCATGTGGAACATTATGTACAGTAGGGAAGTGTCAAGGTGAGAAAGCATAGTGGTCACTCCAAAGATAGGTGTGGCAATGTGAGGAGTGAGTACAACTCACCTGGAATCCAGCCACCTAGTGTTTGGATGCTCTTCCTCTTGCCAGTTGTCTCCAAGAAGGGTGAAAGACAAGAAAGCAGAGCTGTGGAAGGAAAAAAAATTAGGCATCAAATTTATTTTGCAGTTACTGGGTTCCTCGGGTGGAAAGCAAGCACACACTAGTTCCGTTATTATCTTCTACAGTAGCAGTGGTCAAATGAGACCAGGAAGAGCAGCTTCCCAGCCCTGGGCTATAATCACAGCCTTTTTGAACAAGGTTATGTTAAGGGAACTAAAGTCAGCTCTGGGGTGTCTTAGATCCTCTGGGATTCTAGATTAAGAAAAAAAATCAAGGACTCAATTTGCCACTTACTACCTTTGTGGCACTAGCCGTCCCTCTAAAGGGAACAATACACACTTCAGGTAGAAACTGGAGGGAAAAAATGGCTAGAAAGGTACTATTACTTAGTACCACATTCAGTGCTTAGCACTTTACTTATGTCTCTATTAATCTTCACAATTCTATTAATTTTATAGACGAGTTATTAAAATTACTCTGCCACTTAAAAATAGAAAATTTGCTCACATTTTCACAAGAGGTGCCCATTAGAAACATGAATTGAAATTCCAGCTCTGCCATTTAATGGCCAGTGAAGTGAGACCAAAATTTAACTGCCATAAATTTAAGTATGAAGAAACTAGCCCATTTTTAACTTTAATGCTATTATAACCACTACTCTTAGCTACTGGTATCATTAATTATGTGTAATCATTTGGGACTTATTAATATGCTCCCACTGGACTAACAGTATATAGTTTAAGTCCCCCAGCACTTCAAAGCATGTATTCAAACAATTAGAGGCCCCTGGGGGAAGTAGCTTCATGAAGTAGTTCAGTGTATATTCCAGGAGTCAGGTGAGTTCATTTTAGTAAAATTAAGTATTTATTAAAAACTGTTTGACATTTATTGATACTCCAGCCAACACACAGTGCCAGGGCGGGAAGGATTCTGTAGGCTCAAGAGTCATTCAGAAGAAAGCCCCTCCCTCGAGCTCAACCCCTACAGCCAACTGGCTTCCACTGAAGATGGCGCCTGCTCAGTAAATCACAGGTGTCCCCCTGTGGCCAGCAAAGACTGTGCCAGGGTAAGCAGGACCTTGATGCTCTGTCAGTCAGAAGACAGCCCCTCCCTCAGGCCCGCCCCCTGCAGCCACTCTGCTGCCTTTAAACGTGGCGCCTGCGCAGCAAACCACAGGTGCGCCCTCTGTGGCCAGGAAAGGCTGTGCCAGGGTGGGAAGGACTCTGCTGCCCCTCTGTTACTTAGCCCCTCCCTTAGGCCCGCCTCTGCAGCCAACCTGTCATTGACTATGGCACCTACGCAATAAACCACAGGTGATCCCCCCCCCCCGCCCCAGGCCAGCAAAGACAGTATCAAGATGGGCAGGGCTCTGCTGCTCCATCAATCACTTAGAAGACAGCCTCTCCCTCAGGCTCGTCCCCTGCAGGGTACGATACTGTCATAGACCTTAGCACCAGTGCAGTAAACCCCAGGTAATCCCCACCCCCAACCCTGGGGCCAGCAAAGACTGCACTAGGGTAGGAGGGGCTCTGCTGCTCCATCAGTCACTCAGGAGATAGCCCTTCCCTTAGGCCCGCCCCCTGCAGCCAGCTCCTGCATTGACCGTGGCACCTGCGCAGTAAACCGCAGGTATGCCCCCCCCACGCTAGCAAAGGTACCAGAATGGGGGAGGCTCTGCTGCTCTGTCAGTCACTCAAGAGACAGCCCCTCCCTCAGGCCCACCCTCTGGAACCAACCTGTCATTGACCATGGCGCCTGCGCAGTAAACCACAGGTGCTCCCCCTGTGGTCAGGAAAGACTGCGCCAAGTTGGGCAGAGCTCTGCTGCCTCTCAGTCACTTAGGCAGCCCCGCCCTCAGCCCGGCCCTACAGCCAACCAGCTGTTAGCGAAAACAGCGCCTGTGCAGTAAAACAGGTGCCCCCTTGTGGCCAGCAAGGACTGTGCCAAGGTGGGCAGAGCTCTGCTGCCTCTCAGTCACTTAAGCAGCCCCGCCCTCAGCCCGCCCCTACAGCCAACCAGCTGTCAGTGGAAACAGCGCCTGTGCAGCAAACCACAGGTGACCCCCGCCCCATGTGGCCAGCAAAGGCGGGGCACTGCTGCGCCTCACTTAGCCCCTCCCTCAGACTAGCCCCTACAGCCAACCTGCTGTCATTAAACATGGCGCCTGCACAGTAAACCACCGGTGCCTCCCCACCCTCCCGTATGGTCAGCAAAGACTGCACCATGGTGGGCGAGGCTCTGCTGCTCCTCAATTACTTAGACAATTCCTCCCTCAGGCCTGCCCCCTGCAGCCAGCTCCACTGCCAATGACCACGGCGCCTGCGCAGTAAACAATAGGTACCCCCTCCTCCCGAGTGGCCAGCAAAGACTGCGCCAAGGTGGGAGGGGCTCTGCTGCCTCTCAGTCACTTAGCACCTCCCCCTGGGCCGCCCCCTGCAGCCAATCTGTCATCGACCAAGGCGCCTGTGCAGTAAACCGCAGGTACCCCCTCCCTGTGGCCAGCAAAGACCGCGCCAGGTTGGGTGGGACTCTGCCGCCTCTCAGTCACTTAGCCCCTCCCCTGGGCCCACCCCCACCCATAGGGCACCTGTGCAAGACACCTCGGCCGCTCCCCACTCTTGGCACTTCCCAAAGATGGAGCCAGAGAGACCTCAGGATAAAAAAAATTCCTAAACAATGACAGAGTGAGGCTGCAGCCCAAAGCAGCCAGCGAACCCCTCAGACAGAAGGCGCTGCGGCAGCAGTGGCCAGCTAAGCATGACACCCAGCTATAACTGGTGCAGCAAGAACCAGCCAAACAAGATGACAGACAGGGTGGCCCCTTTGCTGCCAGGAAACCACAGCCTCCCAAAGATGCAAAGGACACAGCTGCCGCGGTCCCCGCTGCCCCTCCACAGTGGCCGCTGAGACCGAATCTGTGCGGCAAACCCTGGCCGTGAAGAGCGCGGCAGGCTGGCAACACCACGGCGGCCCCGCCCCGGCCTGCGCATGGCCAATCAGGACAATGGAGCGCAGCAACCCGTCCCCGTCCAAGATGGCGCAGGCAGGCGGGGCGCACCTCGCCCGCAGCCCGCCCCTCCCCTCCCACCGCCACTGCGGCAAAACAGGCCCCGCCCCAGAAGGCGGCCACGGTCAGAGGCGGGCCTCCCACCCGCCACCAGCCAGCTGGAAACCTCCCCAGGACACAAGCATCTCAGGGATGGCACCTCGGTGTCCACTTGCTGGGCTTGCCACGATGGGCTGCCCAGCACCTCCCGCCCACAGCCCCAACCCGCTGGCGAGGTGGGACCCCCATGCGCCGCGCCAGCTTAGCAGGCGACCCCCGGAGACCCCCAGGACCTCGGCGGCAAGAGACGTTGCCCCACGGCAACAGCGGCCACCCCGCCCTCAACGCCTGCAACCCCTGGAGGAGGAAGCTCAGAGCTACCTCGCTGCCAGACCTGCCGCTGCACGCAGTGCGGCTGACCCTGCCCACCAACCAGTCCCTGCCGAAGGCAGCGTGCTGCCGCAAGACAGCCACCACTGGCCCGCGGCACGCATCTTGGACACTGTTCTGCCTTCGCAGACAGCTACCTGGGGAGCGCGTGCCGGGGTGGGCAAGCTACTCACCTCCCCACAGCGCAGCACGACGCAGCACGGCGCAATGCTCCCTGGCTCGGACGCAGCTGTCTAGCGCACCCACACGGCACCTGGCGCCCAGCGGCGCCAGCAGCCCAGGGTAGACATCTCCCACTCCTCCGACCCTCGTCCTCCTGCAGATCCCCGCGTTTGCACCCTGCGCAGCCCGACGCCTACTTGTCAGGCTCCTCTGCAGAGGCGGGGCTTCCGCGCCAGCCAATGAGCTGCCCAAGCGCCCGCACCGGGCCCTCGCCACGCCTCCACACAGTGCCGATCAGGCTGCGGTTGCCGTGGTGACCGCTTGGCGCGAAGGCTGGGGACTGACGTCAGCGCAGCCAGAGCGAGGGGCCCCGAGCAGGGTCTGGTATGGGGGTGGGGTTGGAAAGGGGTGCAACCTCCCAAAGAAGTGGGGTGAAATGGAGAAATACCCACCTACTGTGCTCAAATGCAAAACCTGTAAGGGGGTGGGGGAGACAAACTTCTACACGTGTCTGAATGAAAACCCTGCAGGCAAAAACACACATTCAAGTCTAAAGACGAGTGAAGACCCGGAGATGTTCCTGCCTGGGACACACGAAAGACTAATTTCCTAACAAACAAAAAGCGCTTGGAAACCAACAAGATAAAGACCAAATCAAGCAAAAAAAAAAAAAAATGGGCAAAGGGGACAAAACCGGCCGTTCACAGGAAAATGCCAGTGGCTGGCTGGTCCCTGCGGGGGAACCGCGGTTTCCAGGTTTGGGAGCGGCGAGCAGGACTGGCAAGCTGCCTTCACCGCCACAGGCAGCACCCGACCCCAACCCCGCTGGACCGGACTTGAAGCCACCAGGGAAGGGGAGCGTCAGGCCGCACAGTACACACTGCAAGGCACTGCGCCTGACCGCCGGGGAAGACACCCGTGGCCGAGGTTCGCAGAAACCAGTGTAAGTGTTTCTTCATTTATTTGTTCGTTAAGAATAAACACAAACACAGGTAAATCTTCCTGCAAGATATATAAAAAATCATTAACTGTCACCTCTGGGAAAAAGGAAGAGAGGGAAGGATGCAGGACTTATCTCCTATCCGTGCCGTAAATTTCCTTGACAGAAATGCATATTTCTTCTCTGGTGGTAAAATCAACGAGTTATTAAAAGTTAATAAACGCACCCTTTGATCCAATTATTCTACTCTCAAGGAACTAAAGAAAAGGAAATATGCGGATATGCGCCAAAGATTACACACAGGGATATTCCACGATGTATTTTTAATCACCTAAAATGTACTCTACAGAAGACAATTGGACTGCATTCTGGCAGATCTACATACTACAATCTTATGTGGCCAATAAAAAGGTTGTGTGACTTTCATTTTAAAGGGAAAACCTGTAAGACATAATTTTTTAAAAAGCAGTCTACCTAATAGAATGCCCCTGGGTTCAATTCCTAGTACCACACCAAAAAAAAAAAAAGAAAAGAAATAAAAAAGCAAGCAGTCTACCTAAGAGCATAGAATATAATATCCAAAATTGAAATGTAGTTTTATACATATGGAGTTATCAGTGATTGCTTGCTATATTGAGAAATTGTGGGTGTGGGGTATGTATTTTAAACTCCCCAGACCTTCAATAGTCTCTTCTTGCCCAGCAGGGACACATAAACATAAAATATGAATGAAAACACTGTTCACTGTGCAAACATGTCTTAAAAACAAGTTCCCCAGCAGCAGCAGCACTGAAGGTGAATGTGCTACTACTCTTAAGTCAAAGATTTTCAAATCTGGCTATTCATTAGGCTCACCAGGGAAGCTGTTAAACAATGCAGATGCCCAGAATCCCACAGAGATATTTGTTTTGGAGCTCCTCAAGGAACCCTAATGTCTAGTAAGGTTTGGGAGGTGATTTTAATATATTCTAAGGACATCATCCCCTCTCTGTATATACCAGTTCCTCTCTGGATTCTGGATCATTCATTCCATGAGATACTACAAACACTTTGATATCCTACAGCTATACCCAGTTCCTCAGTACCCCACCCCCCACCCCATACCTCTGGATAGAGTAATCTACCATGGCAGACTAAATAGCCTTAGTGCACATTCTTTCGGGTTGACACATATGCAGTACAGGCTTCCATCCCTTCCACATCCCCGACATTGCCTTACAATTTCATCTATTCCTTCAGCAGCTAGGAAATGTTCTTAATCTCCTAGTAGCATTCAAAATCTGAACTCAAGCAAATGATAACAAAGCCCCACGCTATTTTCTCTCATTTATGGTGACACTATACAATCCTGGTTTTCTTTCTATGTCAAGGGCCTTTTATCTGCATAGCTGCTCCTATGCTCAACCTCTGAACACAGGATGGTCTTGTCTCAGAACTCAGTCACTAGTCCTCTTCATTAACATTTCCCTCAGTAGCAGCCTCACCACCTCACCTAAGCAACATGGTTTAAATGCATACCAAATGAGGCAGGAGTATTGCAGGTTCGATGCCAGTGCATGGTAACAGTGAGACCCTGTTTCAAAATAAAAAAATAGGGCTGGGGGTGTAGCTCAGAGGTAGAACATACCGGGTTCAATCCCCAGTAATACCAAAAACAAATAACAATGACAAAAACAAAAACAAAACAAAAAAACATATGCCAATGGTTCACAAATTTCAATCCTCTGCCACAGAAGTCCAGTCTCACATAACCAAGTGTCCATTTGAAAGCTGACTGCTCCACTCAGATATCTAACAGGCAACTAAAAGCATTTAAAACAAATATTAATTTGTTCTTTCCCCATTTCTATAAACAGCACCAGTTGCTGTCCACCCAAACTGCTCTTGTTCCTTTATTCCTTACCACTAACATCTGATTTGTCGGTAAGTCCTATTGATACTACATCTAAGACCAATCCCAAATTTGTCCAGCTTTCCATTTTCTCTATGATCCCACCCATCACTATCTTCCTGAGATAATCTTCTTTCACTCCAAACTTCCCTCCCCAACATGCTCCACAATGCATCCAGGTGATCCTGACAGGCAAATAAAATGTTGTGTTCCAGCTTGAAGTACCTCCTGTCCCTCCACCTCAGTCACCAATAACAAAGTTAGGAGAGTCCTGGTTATCTTTTGTTTTGTAGGAATATTAGTGCTATAAAATGTAACAATCTTTTCCTCAGGTTTCTGGGTTGTTTCTATGTTTTGTGGTATTGGGGATTGAACCCAGAGGCATTCTACTTCTGAGCTACACCCCCAACCCTTTTTATTCTTTGTTTGAAACAGGTTCTCACTAGGTTGCTGAGTCTCACTAAATTACTGAAACTGTTCTTGAATCTGCCATCCTCCTGTCTCAGCCTCCCAAATACTGGGATTACAGGTGCCACTAAGCCCAGCAGGTTTCTATTTTTTATACCTTATTTAATAAAAGTGACCCCATGCTGAGGTCATACAGATACTCTAGTAAGTTTTATTTAAGTTTAGTTTTACATATGTCCTGTGGTAGAGATGTAATTTTTTCCCAACATTGTATCATGTTTCTGTATACTAGTGGGCCTATCATGAACTCTCTTGTCTATCCCAGTGGCCCCTTTGTCAATCTCTGATCATTAACATACCACATTAATTATTATAGCTCTACAATGCCTTGAAATCATAAAGGGCAACTGCCCTACTTTGTTTCTCAAAAGCATCTGACTATTCTTAGCCCTCTAGCTTTCAAATGATTTTTAGAATAGGCTTGTCAAGTCTGATGAAATACCCTGAGATTTCAATCAATATTTTATTAAATCCAGAGAGTAATTTAGAGAAAATTGAAATTGTTATGTTCTTAAGTCCTTCCTTTTTTTTTTCTTTTTTGCGGTACTGGGGATTGAACCCAGAGGCATTCTACCTCCGCGTTACACCCCTGGCCCTATTTTTTATACTTTATTTTGAAACCGGGTCTCACGAAGTTGCGGAGGGCCTCATTGAGAGAGACAGAGAGAGACAGAGAGAGATAGAGAGAGAGCTGAGGCTGACCGCGAACCCGGATCCTCTGGTCTCCGCCTCCCAAAGTACTGGAATTACAAGCGTGCGCCACCACGCCTGGCTTCTAAGTCCTTCCTTTGCTCATGGTCTATGTCACTATATATTCATATCCTACAGACATAAACAATATAATGTACTTTTTTTTCTACAAAGGTCTATTTGACTTGAGGAGGTCTTTTTTTTCTCCTAGTAACTGTGTCACTAGTAATTTCTAATTGGTTATTTTAAAAATAATTTCAGACTTACACAAAAATTGCAAAGTAATAAAAGATTCTTCATCCAGTTTCCCTTAATGTTAACATCTTACATAACCTTGGCATAGGACATTGTCAAAAAATTAATACTAGCACAAAACTATTAAACTACAGACTTTATTTGGATTTAGCCCATTTTTCCACTAATGTCTTCCTTCTGTTCCAGGATCCTATCTCAGATACCACATTACATTTAGTGATTACATCTCCTTATGCTCTCACAGGCTATAGTGGCTTCTCATCATCCCTTGTTTTCTATGATAATGACAGTTTTGATATGTACACGTGAAATGCTCTGTAGAATGCTCCTTGACTTGGGTTTGTCAGATATTTTCTCATGACATGACTTGGGTTATGAGTTTTTGAGAAAAACATCTACTATTGCTTTTTATATATATTGGGTTTTGATCCAGTGAACCAGCTGAACTCTTGTTAGTTTTTACTGTTTGTCTATAGATTTCCCTAGATTTAAAAAATGTTATCATCTTCATTCTTGGCAATGTTTTAAATTTTCATTGATAATCACAGCTCATTTTATTACCCTAATGCACTGACTGGTTCCTCTGTGGTGCCAAGGAACAAGTCTTGTCCTAGACCTGAGCGGGTATGCTCTTATCTTTAAATCAAGTAGAAATGTTCATGGCAAGCTTTTTAGTAGAAGCCTCTTTATTGGGGATTGAGAAAGTCCCCTTTAGTTCTGGTTTTTAAAAACATTTATCATTAATCAGCTTAATTTTTATAGCCTTCTGTATTTACCGAGATTATATTTTATTATTCATATTATCTGATAATGTGGTAAATTAAGGCAGATTTTCTAATGGTGAAACATGTTCACATTCTTAAGTCCTACCTGTTCATGATTAGGAGGGTCTCATTAATATATATATATACATGCAGCTAGATGGTATTGGGTTATATCCTTGTCTGGTTTCGGTGTAGAGGCTAAACTAGCCTTGTAAAATGATTTAAACTGTTATCTCACTGCATATATTCTCTACAAGTTTGTAATCTTTCCTTCACAGGGAATTATGTCCCTTTTTCTTACTAATATTATTAAGCTGGTTTTGTTTTCATCAGTTTTGCTAAAGATTTGAGAACTTTGCCTTTTTAAAGTGGCTTTTAATTTTGTTAACCATATTCTTTCTTCTTTTCCACCTAATTTCTAGTCTTTATTTCCTTCCTACTTATTTGGACTTCTTTTCCTAGCTTCCTGAGTTGCATATTTATCTCATTTATTTTTATTTTCTTAATTTTTAACACATGCATTTAAAGCTATAAATTTCCCTGCAAGTGCCACTTGAACCAAATTCCACATACCTCATTGTGGTTCAGTTCTGTACTTTGTTTCCACAAGTGACATTAAGGAATGTGTTTAGCATTCTCAGTTCTTTTTAAAAAGCTATCTTTTGAATACAGATTTCTAAATTAACTGCACTTATAGTCAAATAGCATGGCCTATATGTTATTTGACATTTGTTAAAACTTTATCTTAAGTTATGATCAATATTAATTATTCAATGTGTTAGAAAAGAATTGAGTTATTCTTTGTTAGGTATTAATTTATATTTACGTTCATAGGATCAAACTTGTTAGTTGTGCTTTTATTTTTGGTATTCTTACTATTTTTTGACTGCTTGATCCATCTGTTCTAAGTAGTAATAATAAAGTCTCCCACTATGCCCATAGTTTTATCAACTGCTCCTTGTAATACTTTTAGGTTTTGCTCTATGTATATTCAAAGCCATGTTTCTAGTTGCAAACAAGTCCAGATTTCCTCTTTGAAGCAGCATAGGGTAATCTGTTTATATTTGTAATGACTGACACATTTCTTTGTTTAATATACCATTTACTTTGCTTTTTATTTTTTCCTTTCCCACTATCTTCTACTGAGTTGATCAAATTTTCTTCCCTTTTTGCCTTGTGCTTATTTGGAAGCTTTAAATTATATTTCAGTTACTTCTTTAAATTCTTTTTTTTTTTTTGCGGTACTGGGGATTGAACCCAGGGGCATTCTACCTCCGCACTACACCCCCGGCCCTATTTTTTATACTTTATTTTGAAACCAGGTCTCACAAAGTTGCGGAGGGCCTCACTAAGATGAGAGAGAGAGAGAGAGAGCTGAGGCTGGCCGCGAACCCGGATCCTCTGGTCTCCGCCTCCCAAGGTACCGGGATTACAAGCGTGCATCACCATGCCCGGCCTACTTCTTTAAATTCTTAAGTTATACACAAGCATATTTTTAAAAATATCATCAAGCAAAAATCCTGGGACACCTTAGCAACACCAAATTTCCCATTCCCACGTCCCTTAATAATGTCTAGAATTTTAGTTACACCTTTTAAAAACAAACAAAAAATCCATTTTTATAAGTAAATGATTAATAATATTTACTGATATTTTGAGAATTTATTCATTCTTGTTTCTTAAATATCACTCCTTCCCTCCAGGTTCACTTTTTTTCCCTCATTGCAGTAAACCCTTAAATAAGTCTTTCAGGTGATCTATCTTTATATAGTTGTTTGTATTAATGTCTTTCTAAGACATTTTGAACAACAGTTTAGCCAGGTACAGAATTCAAGGATAATCCTTAGATTCTCTCCTTATTTTGAAGATACTATTCCACTGTTTTCTAGAATTACAAGTGAGGTTTTTTCTCAGTATAATTCTCCTTTCTAAACATAGGTTTTTCCCTCTACATCTTTTAGAATAGCTGTAACCTCCAATATGTGCGGAGGTTTATTCTTCTCAGAACTTCTGTGACCAATGAAGGTTGGTCTTCCATTCTGGGTAATTACTGGCCATTATGTCTTTTTTTTTT
>PVJS01006976.1:0-57772 GCA_004027185.1 Glis glis
TCCATCCTTCCATCCTTCCATCCATCCATCCATTCACCCACCATCCATCCATCCATCCATCCACCCATCCACCCACCCACCCACTCATCTATCCTTCCATCCTTCCATCCATCCAAAAAAAGTTTATTGCTGCCTCCTGTGTACCAGCTTTGGTGTCAATGGACTGAACAACATAGACTTCACATCCTTCCCTCGTGGAGTTCACATTCTAGCTGGGGGAGATAACATACGTAAACAATAATGTAAGAAATAGGTCAGTTATACAGTATTTTAGGAGGGGATGAATACATTAGAATGGGGAAAAAACCCAGGAGGGGCAAGATGCCACCAGTGTGGAATGCACAGGCCCCAGACATGCTGAAGCCATCATGACAGTTATAATAACTTGTGTGTGCTCCTTCTCTTTTCTTCCCAACCAAAAGGACAGGAACCGGGTGTCCTCCTCGACTGTCTGCCAGAAGCACTCGGCACAAAACACTTTGAGAGTAGCGGGTGCTCTATAAGTAAAATGAAAATAAGTGTGTAAAAATGAATTTGAGGACAAATCAATAAAGCCATTTCTATTTTTACTTTTTTCCTGCCTTAAAAAATTTTGTGATCAGTCTCTGCTTAAGGAGCTGAGATTCCTTTCTTATTTACTTTTTTTTCCCCCAGTGGTATTGGGGATTGAACCCAGGAGCATTCTGCCTCTGAGCAACACCCCCAGCCTTTTTTATTTTTTGTTTTGAAACAGGGTCTCTCTAGGTTGTTGAGGGTCTCACTACATTGCTGAGGCTGTCCTTGAACCCGCGATCCTCCTGTCTCAGCCTCCCAAGCATTGGGATTACAGGTGTGCGCAACCATGTCTGGCTTATGTACTCTTTCTTTTCACGACAAAATTTGTCACTTGTGCTCAGTGGGGACCGGGGTTTTGGAAAGTCTCGATCAATGCTTGTGTTAGTTAGCTTTTCATCACTATAACAAATATTCAAGATAATTGACTTATACAGAGAAAGGGGCTATTTTGGCTCATGGTTTGAGGGGTCTAGTCCATGATTGGTTTGCCCTGATGCTTTGGGGCTGTGGTGAGGCAGTACCTCATGGCAGGAGAGTGTGTCAGAGGAAAACTGCTTGTGTCAAGATCCAAAGAGCAAAGGAGAAAGAGTAAGAAATTGGTGTCCCACAATCCCCTTCAAGGACCTGCCCCCAATGACCTAAGGACTTCCCACCAGGCCCTACCTCTTTTTTTTTTTTTCTTTTGGCACTGGGGATTGAACGCAGGGGCGTTGTATTTCTGAGCTACACCCCCAGCCCTATTTTATTTTTTATTTTGAAAGAAAGTCTCACTAACTTGCTGAGGGTCTCGCTAAATTGCTGAGGCTGGCCATGAACCTGTGATCCTCCTGTCTCAGCCTCCCAAGTACGGGGATTACAAGTGTGCTCCAGCATCCCTGGCTCAGTCTCCACCCTGGGGACCAGGCTCTTGACACATGGGCCTTTGGGGGTCATTCAGCATCCAAAGCATAGCAATGAAAGAATGCAAATTTAAGATAGAAACTTAGATTCCACTTAGAAAAGCACAGAGGAACATAGTTGTGATGATTGCTTTGGCCAGCTTTTGCTCTACCAGAAAAGCTTTTTTAAATAAATAATTTTTGGCAACTGAATAGGAGAAACATTTCAAGAGTATTGTTTTATTGTCAGTTTGCCACAAAAAAAACCTTAAGGGTTTCTTGGAAACCCCTGGACTTAATTAGTTTTTGGTTTATAAATATGTATCAAGTGAAATGACATTCCTGGAGCTCAGAGCAGCACCTAATGTGAACTGTGTGGACACAGATGTCTCCTGACCAGCGAGTGTGTGCGCTGCACGTGTTTCAACTGCAGCTGAAACATGAGGTTTCCAGATTATGGGAAATCAATGCAAAATAACTTTCTGGGATGCATTCACTGGATAGAGCAGTCTTGAATTAAAAACAAAAAACACCTAAGGAATGCTTTCAGCTACCCAATTTAACATGTAAATTACTCCTGCAGAAGTTGAAAATGGTCCCCCGGGAGCTCGCAAGCTCTGCGTAACTTAGAGTCTGAATCCCACGTTGCATCCAGCACACAGGGAGTGCGTCACAGGCTCATAGATTGTCAGAGTCGCAAGGCCCTGTGGATGAGCTGGTGCCACAGCCCAGTCCCCTCATGGGCCATGGTGTGGGGAGGGGAAAGGAGCAAGAAGCTTCATGGTTATCCCTGCCCTGGGCTATGCCTCTTCCTTTTTTTTTGCCCAGCACACTTTTTTTGTGTGTGCTATTGAAGATTGAACCCAGGGGCATTCTACTTTTGAGCTACACCCCCCAGCCCTCTCTATTTTTCATTTTGAAATAGGCTCTCCCTAATTTTCAGGGTTTCTCTAATTGCTGAGGCTAACCTCAAGCCTGCGATCCTCCTGTCTCAGCCTCTCAAGTACTGGGCTTGCAGGTGTGTGCCATTGAGCCTGGCCTGCCCAGCACACTTTCACCATTTTTATTGTGTTTATGCTTCTGTGTAAGAGTTTGTATCAAAGAAGGGGTTTTGAGGTTAAAAATCCCTTGGAAGAAATGGTTTGCTCTAAATTAGCGCCCTCACTCTCCTGGTAAAGATACAGCAGGTCGGAGAAGATAAGCCAGGCAAGTCTCCGTGGTATGCACCGCTGTTCCAATGGCAGTTACAAGTACATCTTCCCCGGACTGTGTCCTTACATGCCTGTGTCGCTGCCTTAATGAGATTCCCCTGGGACAGACAGGAGAGCGTGGTGCGTGAGAGAAGACAGGCTGTACCGCAGTCGTTCTCCCCTTGTCTACCTCTACTGCAAACGTGCGGGCTGTCAAACTGTGTTCGGGGAAACCCTAGGAACCAGTGTTACAGGGTGGGAGATCTTAAAATTATTTCACACAACCTCAGCCCTTGCTTCTCTGCTTGGAAAGCATTCAAAGAGAGCACAGATGGGGAATACAGCGGGTTTATTTGGAGAAGTGACGGGCACCATGTGAGAAAGGCCGTGAAGAGAGGGGACAGGGTTGTGCTCCAGGGGACAGAGTCAGGAACTGGCCGTTCCTGGGAATGGGAAGGAGGCCTGGGGCAACGGGGTTTCGCTCCAGAGATGGGGCCTGCAGTGGTCCGTTTCCAGGAAAGGAAAGCAGTGTGGAGTGTTCCATGTGTTGGGTTTTCTAGTCCCTCTGGAACCTTCTTTATACGTTTTCCATTTGGGGTGATTGACGGCTCTTTGCAAGTTGCACATTAGTGACCCTGCGTTGTTCCTCCGTCCGTCTCCTTCTCACAGGGGAGGGGGTCAAGATGAAGAAGGTTCTGCAGGTAAACTTCCCGTCAGTCCAGCTGCTAATGTCTAGCTAGCTCTCTAACATCAGGGAACCACCCTTCTGCAGACAAAGCATCCTCCCTGTTCTCTGCTTTCTAGGTCAGGCTGCTGGGTAAAGTTTCTTTTGAAGATCTAGAGCTCTAGCACTTCAAAAAAAGTTCGGAAACTACTGACCTAGCAGGATTTCAGCAAATGAGAATAAATAGCTGTGTTTGCTTGAAATGCTGGTGGCCGGGGTGACTGGAGATGACCGGGCACAGGTGTTCAGGGCAGCGATGGGCTGAATACCTGGTTCCAGATGATGGCATATACGGAAGCACCGTGGATAGATCGGTTAGAACTAAACAGACAAACTCACCATGGAAACCTTTGAGCTGCATTGAGACTGGGGGTGTCTTTTTTTTTTTTTTGCTGTACTGGGATTGAACTCAGAGGCATTCTAGCTCCGAGCTACACCCCCAGCCCTATTTTTTATTCTTTATTTTGAAACAGGGTCTCACTAAGTTGCGGAGGGCCTCACTAAGTAGCTGAGGCTGGCTGCGAACCCGGATCCTCCCGTCTCAGCCTCCCAAGTACTGAGATTACAAGCGTGCGCCACCATGCCCAGCCTGGGGGTGTCTTTTGAAGCTGGGTGTTCCCAAGACCTTTTATTTTCGGTTCTGTTTGTAGGTACCAAGATGGAAACTCAGTGGTATCTGACAGCTGACGGTGCTTTCTGTCTTTTTATTTTGTAGTGCACGTACATTTCAATTGACCAGGTTCCGCGGACCCACGCCATAATGCTAAGCAAACCCGCCTGGCTTTGGGGGGCAGAGATGGGAGCCAACGAACACGGAGTGTGCATAGCCAATGAAGCTGTCAGCGCCAGAGAACCGGCCGCGGAGACGGAAGCCTTACTGGGGATGGATCTGGTCAGGTACGACATGTTGATGCTTTGAGACAACTCCCCAAAATAGGTTGGAAATGGGAACAGGATTCATTTCCTCCTGATCCTCACATGTGGTAACGTAATCCTCCCAAAGATGCCATGTGCCTTTTGATAGAAACTTTGAGGTGATGGGAAAAAAATAAAAAGTTTACAATGGAATATTATTCAGCAATAAAAAAGAACCAAGTGTGGCTATGTGATCTTGGAAACGTTATACTAAGCAAAAGAAGACAGACATCAAAGTCATATATTGTATGAAATATACAGAAGAGGCAATTCCGTAAAGGCAGAATTAGTGGTTAGTGGTTGCGGGGGCTAGGGTGGGGAGAGGGAATGGAGGTGAGTCCCAGCAGGCTTGGGGATTCTATCGGGGGTGTTGAAAATGTTCTAATCTTAGATTGTGGTGATGGTTGTACAACTTCATGAACAGACTAAGAACCACTGAACTGTATCATTTAAATGAGTGAATGTGGACTATATAATAATATGTAAAAATAAAGTCCATGTAAAAATACATAAAATATAATAGAAGAAAACCCAGAGCTGACTTTCCTCCTTCCCCTCAACCTCTCAGTTGTCATTTCTTCCTTTCCCTCCTCTCTCAGCCACCGTGTCCCAGAAGGAGCCAAACAGCCTTCTGAAATGGTTTCTTTTTACTGAGACAGTGAAATGACATGGAATGGGGGCGCAGTTGAAAGGAGAGTGGGCTAGGAGTAGGCTGTGACTTTCAGTGTGGATACACCAAGGGACAGCACTTCTCTGGGCCGAGTTTCCCGGAGTTTTCAACACGAGGTCCAGATTGCGGGCCCCCTAAGCAGCTCCCTCAGCTACCTTCCTGCGAAAGAAAAAGAGGTTTCCACATTGGCCCTGGGGGGGAAACTGCGCGTGTAGACTGAGGTCCCTGCGGCCCGCTGCTTCTGCAACTGATGCTTAGGGCTGCTAGGGACACCATTGTGGGAGAATATTCCTCTATGTCTCCCTTATCTTTCCTTATTATTCCTGGTTCTTATAAACTTGGAGCAGATTTCTGAACTGGGGAAAAGGCAGAAAAAGCATCATATTTACAACCAATTTTCTCTTGATTAGCATAACAAAATCTATAGAATAATAAGTTTTGAATATATGTATGTATGTGTGTACGTATGCATGTATTTATTTTTGTGGTACTAGGAATTGAACCCAGGGGCATTCTACCTCCGAGGTACACCCCCAGTCCTGTTTTTTATTCTTTACTTTGAAACAGAGTCTCACTAAGTTGCGGAGGGCCTCACTAAGTAGCTGAGGCTGGTCATGAACCTGCCATCCTCCTGTCTCAGCCTCCAAAGTACTGGGATTACAGGCGTGTGCCACCGTGCCCGGCTCTGTTTTTTAATTTATTTATTTTTTTATTTTTGTGGTACTGGAAATTAAACCCAGGGGCATTCTATCTCTGGGCTACACCTCCAGCCCTTTTTATTTTTTGTTTTGAAACAGGATCTCGCTAGGTTGCTGAGAGTCTCGCTAAGTTGCTGAGGCTGGTCTCAAACCTATAATCCATCCACCTGTCTCTTTAATCCAAGTACTGGGATTAAAGGCATATGCCACCACATCCAGCTTTGAATTTATCTTTCGATAGCTTTCCTAGTATTTTTTTAACCTCTGTACTTAATATGTACTTTTTAAACCTCTGTACTTAACCTCTGTACTAAAAATGAAGAATTAGCAATGAAAAGCATGCCTCTTTAATTCCTCATTTATAACTGTGTGTTTTGGGTTATTATATTTGCTGCACAGGACTTATCTAACTGGCAAAATCAGCATTTTAGCCGTTACTTTCTAAGGGATAATGGAAGAGAAGGCTGCTTTTTTTTCTCTCCCAAGTCTCAGATTTATCTTTTCAAGATTATCAACCAATAAAGCAACAGGGATTTACTGAATGGCTACTTTGTGGGCACATGGAGAAGCTCAGAGTTTCAAAGAGATTCTAATCTGGTCACAAGGAGAAGAGAGAAAATTGAGCATTGCAAATTTTACAGTGTAAGAGATGACTGTAGGAGAGGGGTGACTCAAGGAGATCTGAGATTTGGTGTCACATGAATGTCACAGAGTTCCAGGGTGTGATCCTCAGCACATACCGGTGGATGTTCAGAGACTGTCACAGACTGGGCATGGTTGGGGTGCCTTGAGAAGGTATTTTTTTTTTCTTATTTGTGTGTATCGCACAGGGGATTGAACCCAGGGGTATTCTACCTCCAGATACACCCCCAGCCCTATTTTATTTTTTATTTTGAAATGGGGCCTAAGTTGCTGAGGCTGGCCTCAAACCTGTGATCCTTCTGTCTCAGCCTCCTAAGTAGTGGGATTCCAGGCGTGCGCCACCAGACCCAGCTAGTTGTGTTTGACTTGGAGCTACAAGACTTGAGATGTACACAGAAAAGATATATTTGGCACATAATTGGTATTGTGACAGCAGGGTCAGGATAATAACACCTGTCAGGAGTGGATGATAGGGTAAGAGCTCAACCTGAACCCTTTAATTTGAACTCCTTCCCTGGCTAGCCATGTCCAGCCAGTGACGAGGACCCCGCCACTGGCAGGTTCTTCAGAGTGGGCCCCCCGGTACCCCACCTTGCATGGATCTTTGAGTTCAGGGTGTGCCTCAGGGTCTGGTCCCAGCTTTAAAGTAGCTGTGATCAGGTCAGCTGAGCTTGGTCATTCTCTAAGGAGCCATTTCATACCTGCCAAGTCCTAGAAGGTTCTCTGGAGCCAGAAGGCCTCCTGTATGAGTTTCTAGGAAGCTCCAGGTGCTGTCGATGCTGTGAATCCACACACCAGTTTGAGTGGCCAGGTGTTTGAACCGGGCGTTCTCAAAGCCTGACCAGTGAACAAGCATGGCCTGGCAGCCTGTTAAGAGGTGCAGGCTCTCGGTCCCCACCCCACCCTACTGGATCTGGGGGTCCGGCCAGCCGTCTGTTTTCCCTAGCCCTTCAGAGGAGGCCCAGGCTCAAGGAAGGCTGAGAAGCACAGCTGCAACCTGTTGCGGTTGGTAACAGGTTGGAGCCCCTCTCAATCTGGGGCTCGGTACTGCTGTATGAGGCAGCACCGCTTCTTCTACCCTTGCTTGTGCCTGTGCTTGGACGCCAGTCCTTTCCCGACCAGCTCCTGTGAGAGGAGGCTGTTTACATCTCACACTGCTTCAAGTGGCTGCTAGACTGTGCTGGCATGTTAAAGGAACACAGCGGCTCTCCCAATGTACTCCGTTCTTTGTGTTTTCCGTCTGTGCGTCAAATCCAACCTCAGTTCAAAGAGGCATAAATGAATGACTGTAGCATCTCAGTAGGCGCTGGCTTTCAAATTAAGGCACAATTTGCATGCATTTCTTTCTTTATCTCCCTCCCTCCCCCTTTTCTTTTCTCCCTCCCTCTCTTTCTTTCTTGCTTGTTACTGGAGATTAAACCCAGGGACATTCTACCTCCAAGTACCCCCCCCCCAGCCCTTTTTACTTTTTGTTTAGAAACAGGGTCTTACTATGTTGCTGAGGCTGTCCTCGAACCTGTGATCCTCCTGTCTCAGCCTCCCAAGTACTGAGATTATAGGCGTGTACCACCATGCCTGGATTGCATGTATTTCTTAGAGGCTGTGGGAACACAAGCATTAGGCAATACTGTTTTTTATCCTTTTTTTTTTTTTTTTTAGTGGTACTGGGAATTGAACCCAGGGGCATTATACCTCTGAGCTACACACCAGCCCTATTTTAGTTTTTACTTCTTTTTTTTTTTTTGCGGTACCAGGGATTGAACCCAGGGGCATTCTACCTATTTTTTATTCTTTATTTTGAAACAGGGTCTCACTAAGTTGCGGAGGGCCTCACTAAGTAGCTGAGGCTGGCCGAGAACCCGGATCCTCCAGTCTCAGCCTCCCAAGTACTGGGATTACGAGTGTGCGCCATCACGCCCGGCTTAGTTTATACTTTGAAACACGGTCTTGCTAAGTTGCTAAGGCTGGTCTCCAACTTGTGATCCTCCTGTCTCAATCTCCCAAGTACTGGGATTACAGGTATGCACCACCATGCCTATCTTAGGGAATATTGTTATTATAATTAATTTCCAGTGATGTTGATGCTAAAAAACAAGCTTTGTCTGCTTTTTGTTTTACTTTTTTTTAATTTTTAAATTTTTTGATCCATGGATCTTTATGCGACTGGCAATAAGTCCCTTTTTCCTTGAGGAAAAGGCACATAAAGACACATTTTTGCATGTTCTGTGAGATTGGCTCCAAGTGTCAAGCAGCTAACGGGAGCTAACAGAAAGATGGGAATTCGTTTTCTGGTGTCTGCTACAATCCAAGGTCTGTCTGTCCTGCTAATGCATCTGGGCCTTGATGCGAACTCGGAAGCCTTTGAACCCAGCAGTCAGTGGCATGCTGGGAAATAACCAGCTCGGAGGGGGAGGGGCATTCCTGATTGGTGACCTTTTCCAATACCTTTGGTATCAATACTCCCATCATGGATATTTCAAGCTTCTAATTAGCAGTTGGCTCCAAATCCCTGAGATTTAACCCTCTGCTCTCCCGGCTGGCATTACCGAACCCAGCTGCAGAGACTCATCCCACAGAAAAACCAGTGTGTGAGAGTTGGGTGAAAGACGCTTTATTCAGTGGCCAAAGAATGGAGAAGGGGGAGCTTTGCTCCCAGAGATCCACTCCAGGGCTTGAGGGGTGGGAGGTACAGGAGAGGGACGAGGAGGGTGGGAACAGGCTGATGAGAGGGATAGTCACGGCTTCCCTGGGAATCAGTGGGGATCTCCCAGGAACTCGGAAATCGCCTGTTTTCACCCCTTTCCTGGTCTGGTGTTTCCGATCATGGCGGCTAGTAGGTTTCTTTAGCCTTGAAGGTGCAGGAAGAGACTGGGCAAGTCTAGGTCAAATTACCCCTATATTAGAGTTTGGACAAAACATTTCTCAAATGTTCAACAGGTATATATATATATGTGTGTGTGTGTGTGTGTGCGTGTGTGTGTATGTGCACGCAGAGCTAAGTAGACTCTGACTTGAAAGTTAAAGCAGCAAAGGAGCCAGACACGAGATGTCAACCCTTTTCATCCCATTCTCTTTACCCAGGGGCCATCTGTGGGCCCATGAGAAGATTCAGTGTTTTCAGGAGAAGCAGCCTCAGTCCCTGAAGAGTTACCTAGGCAACCGCTAGCATGGTACCCGCATGGCAGAGGTGGGGTCTACAGCAAAACTCATAATGCATTGCTCAGCTGTGCCACTGCCAAAATTATTTTTAAGTCAGTTAAGAGACAGGGAGCCAGAGGGTTTATTGGGGTTTTTCCTTGGGAACAACTGGTACCCGCTGGTTCCCCAGGTCACCATGTTCTTTCGGTTCCACGACTCTTCTTCCCTTTGCATACTACTTTATTCTTTTCTTTTTCTGCACACTGACTTGCCACTCCTGTTTGTGTTTAACCCCAGCACCAAAACCCAGTGGAGCTCAGTATGTCAGGACATCTCGTAATTCTGGACACATCCCACTGCCCCTCAGCACACTGAGAAACGCAAAAGTCCTAGAAAAGAAGCCAGTGTGAACAACTGGAAAGGCCTGCATTTCTCTTTAGGTCATTAGCGAGTGTGAAAACCCACAAGTGATTTGGAAGCTGGCCCAGTCAGCATCCATAGGAGGGAAGAACTATGTCATTAGAGATACTGTTTCCTGAACATTCTAGGAAGACATGCTTTGCATATATTATTTCATTCGACTCTCGCAACATCCCTGCGAAGTAGGTCTGTCTACTTATTTACACTCGGTAGATGAGGAAACTGGAGCTTAAGGAGGTGAAAGGCGTTGCTCAAGCCAGGCGTGGTGGTACATACTTGGGAGGCTGAGACAGGAGGATGGCAGGTTCAAGGCCAGCCTCAGCAACTTGACAGGACCCTCAGTAACCTAGTGAGATCCTGTTTCAAAACAAACAAACAAACAAACAATAAAATAAAATAAAAAGGGTGAGGGGTATAGCTCAGAGGTAGAATGCCCTTTGGTTCCATCCCCAGTAAAACATACACACACACACGCACACACACACACACACACACACACAACACATACACACACACACTTGCCCAAGGCGCCAGGGCTTGAAGGTGGCCCAGCCAGAGGAGTCAGGAGCTGCTGACCTCATGGGCCCCTCCGCTCTGTATTAGATCACACTTTACTTCTACTCTCGATGAGTCAGGAAGCTCCGGACACTGAACGGTGGAGATGAGTCAAAAGAGATCACACGCCTTCCTTCCCAATATCAAAAGACAAAATTACAACAGATTTAGCTTTTAGGTCGAGCTGGCAGTTTTTTCATGATGCATGAACCGAGGCTGCCTTTGTTGTACGAAATAAGAGCGCCCAAATAACAAGGCAGTAGCAGAATCGCGGGTTCTATGAGTTGGAAACGAGGAGACAGGAAAAGAATGGATTGGTTAACATTAGGTTACTTCTGGCTCCTTTTTTTTTTTTGTAAGGGTTAAAGAAGAAGGGACTTCCTTGTTATGCTGACACAGGTAGATTGGAATCTACTGTTTTCATAAAACAAACTCATCTATTTTGGGATCTCTCTGTGTCCTGAAAGCTTTGGTTTGATTATGGGTCAATTAGCACGAGTGACTTCATTTTGGTCTGGTCTGATCTGGTCTGTTAGGGCTTACTCAGTCTAAAACAATGTGTTTCAAAAAGTTTTAAGACCCCAAATGAATGCAGCACTTAATATCTATTATCACCTTCCTTGGTTCATTTGGACTGCTGTCACAAATATGTCCTAGACTGGGGAGTCTAAACAACAGATATATATATATATATATATATATATATTTTTTTTTTTTTTTTTTTTTTTTTTGCAGTACTGGAGATTGAACCCACGGGCATTCTACCTCCGAGCTACTCCCCCAGCCCTATTTTTTCTTTAATTTGAAACAGGGTCTCATTAATTTGCAGAAGGCCTCACTAAGTAGCTGAGGCTGGCCGCGAACCCGGATCCTCCTGTTTCCGTCTCCCAAGTACTGGGATGACAAGCATGCGCCACCACGCCCGGTTATCAACAGATACTTTCTAAAATTTATTTTATTTTTTTATTTTTTGTCATTCTGGAGATTGTACCCAGGGACATTCTACCTCTGAGCTGCACCCCCCTCTCCAGCCCTATTTTATTTTTTATATTTTAAAACAGGGTCTTGCTAAGTTGCTGAGGGCCTTGCTAAATTACTGAGCTGGCCTCGAATTCCTGTCAGTGACCCTTCTGTCTCAGCACATGTCCCTACCCTATGTTTGTGTGCGTGAGTTGGCCCTGTGAAGGCCCTGGGGTGTGTGTAGGTGACATTGTGACCAGGGGCCACTAGGGACCTTAGCAAGGAGGAAGGAGGCTCCAGCGTGTACAGCTCTGGGGCATGAAAGACCTCACAGACCTCTTGTTTGTTTCTGACCCTCAACATGAGCACCCACTTTTGCTACTCTTTTTTGGAGAAGACAACATTGACAAAGGAAGAAGTCTCTTGGTAGGCTTGTTCTTATTTTTTTCTTTCTTTTTTTCATGTCTGATGGGTAATGTTCCAACGTGGTAACACGGTTTGAGGGAGGCCTATCAGCTTTGTAACCAAGTCTTCCTAAATAAGCTTACACGGAGAACCGTCAAATGAATCAGCACGTAATGATCCCACTATGAACATAAGCCTGCTACAAGAGCAAGTCCATGTCCCTTCAGGAAGCACTGAATTGGGTGAATTTTAGTCGCGATTACTTCTCAAGTTGAAAATTCACCAAGAACGGGTCTCTGCTGCCATCTTGGTAGCTCTAAGACTCTTGAGTTCTTGCCAGCGGAATTCTAATTCGAATGAGCAGATGGATACTTGCACTGAGTCTGCATGATGTGCAATGCTCCTTCCTAGCAGCCCAGGGAGGGAAGCAGTTCTGTGTTTACTTTACCAATAAGACGATAAAGGTTTGCAGAGGTCACATTACTTAAGATCATACTGCCAGCCAGTAGCTGCGCGGGAGCTAGACGTCAGCCCCTTTGTCTCTGAACTGCATGTTTCTCTGCCTCCGTGTTCTTACCTCTGATGCTTGCTTACCACTTATTTGGTTCTAGGCACTGGTGCCATGGTTCTCACATTCATCATCTCATCAGACCCGTCCTCATAGCGGCCCAGCAACACAGGAACTTGTTTAATAGGTGGCATAGAACTGAAGTTCAAATATATTATGGAACTTGCCTGAGGTTACACAGAGGGCAACGTCTGCACCCTCTTTAAGAGGGCGATGGAGGTCTTGCTTCAGAAGGAATGCGTGTTCTTTTGATAAGTGAAGCCATAAGCCACACCGACAGATGTAGACGTAGAGGTGGGAGGAAAATATGTAGAAAGAGGATTGATCATGTCCTAGCCAGCCACCCATTCCTAATGAAATCAATGAGGAAATTATATGTACAGAGGACAGTGGCTGGTAGTCAGACACTTTAATTACTAATGAATTATCTCAGTCCATTTGGGCTGCTATAACAAAATGCTACAAGCAGGGTGGCTTATAAACAACAAAAGTTTATTGCTCATAGTTCTGAAAGCTGGGGTGTCTAAGTTAAGGTGGCAGCATTTGGCGTCTAGTGTGAGCCCATTAAAAAATTTTTTTTTGAGCTGGGCGTGGTAGCACACGCTTGTAATCCCAGTACTTGGGAGGCTGAGACAGGAGGATCCGGGTTCGCAGCCAGCCTCAACTACTTAGTGAGGCCCTCTGTAACTTAGTGAGACCCTGTTTCAAAATAAAGAATAAAAAACAGGGCTGGGGTGTAGCTTGGAGGCAGAATGCCCCTGGGTTCAATCGGGGGATTAAACCCAAGGGCATTTTACATCCGGGCCACAACCCCCGACCCTTTTATTTTTTATTTTGAAGCAAGGTCTTGCTAAGTTTCTGAGGGTGTGTGAGCCCATTTCTGATTCTTGCTGTGTCTTCACATCATGGATGGGCCAAGGCAGCTCTCTTTCATAAGGGCACGAATCCCATTCGTGAAGGCATCATCCCTATGATTTAACCACGCCCACCAGGCCACCTCTTACTACCATCCCATTGGGTGATAGGGTTCCAACATATAAATTTTGAGGGGACACAAACAGATCATAGTAGGAACCACAGTACCTGGTATAGAATGATGGAGACCAAAGCTGGGCAGAGACCCCCTCTTGCCTCGGCTGGAGTCAGGAGGAAGCATGGGCCCCAGCAAAGGGGTCTTGCTAAGGGCTGGAGCTGGGCCCACCTGCTCCCTGGGAGGCCGCAGAGAGGAAGAGGGGCTGAGCTTCCTTTCCAGAGGGAGAAGCCACGCGTCTGATCCTCCTGCCTGTGTGGAAGGGCGGTGTCCTATCCACTCGTGTCTGACTGTGTGAGGGAGGCATTCTGAGTTAAGGTGCTGTGAGTGTGCACGCCGGTCTGCACATTTGACATGTTACATGCCTCGGCAGCTTCATGACTCAGCCTTGCCCACTCTCTGGTTGCTATGGTAATGGCTACCCTGGTATGAGATGACCGAGGCACACTTCTGGTTTCCTCCCTTCAGGCTTGGTTTAGAAAGAGGGGCAACAGCTAAAGAAGCCTTAGACGTCATCGTCTCCTTGTTGGAAGAGCACGGACAAGGCGGGAATTACTATGAAGATGCAGGCGCCTGCCATAGCTTCCAAAGCGTGTATCTGCTTGTGGACCGTGAGGAAGCCTGGGTGCTGGAGACCGTGGGCAAGTACTGGGCTGCCGAGAGGATCACAGGTGAGTGACTGTGCGTCGGGAAGAATTGTGAAGAATGGAAGGACTGAGATGGATGTGGGCCGGACCCAGAGGAACCATGCTCTGTGCTGGCTCTTCATGCCTAGGCACCCTCTCGCTTCTGGGCATCTGTTTCCAGAGATAACCGGGAGTCTCTCGAATCTGGAGTGGAGGGATGATTGCACGTGGGAAGTCCACTCTTTTTTTTTTTTTGCAGAACTGGGGATTGAACCCAGGGGTGTTTTACCTCCAAGCTACACCCCCAGCCCTATTTTTTATACTTTATTTTGAAACGGGGTCTCACGAAGTTGTGGAGGGCCTCACTAAGTAGCTGAGGCTGGCTGCGAACCCAGATCCTCCGGTCTTCGCCTCCCAAGTACTGGGATTACAAGCGTGCGCCACCATGCCCTGCTGGAAGCCCACTCTTGACATTGCTCTTCTAGGTAGGACCCAGTTCTGAGTATTGGCAGCTCCATGATGCAGACCGTTCTCTGTTAGTCGGCTGAAGCAATGGTCATCCTTCATTCAGAACAAGTCAATAATTCCCTTGGACAGGGAGCTGCCCTGGGCTTCTCCAGCCCTGCAGCGCTTTGTGCATGGAATGCTCCTCTAAAATAGGAGTGCCGCATGCCTGTAATCCCAGCACTTAGGAGGCTGAGACAGGAGGATCACAGGTTTGAGGCCAATCTCAACAACTCGGCGAGGCTCTCAGCAACTTAGCAAGATCCTGTTTCAAAATTAAAAAATAAAATAAAATAGGGTTGGGGGTATAGCTCAAAGGAAGAATGCCCCTGGGTTCAATCCCCAGTAACCCCGCCCCCCCATACACACACACATACAAATAGGAGCTTGGATCTATGTGTGGACTGTTGAATGACACTCAGGGCCAACCAGGCCATTTCTCTGTGAGGCAATGTTTCTAGAAGAGTGGAGAACTTGATGATCCACACAAAAGGATTTAGTGCCATAAAAGTGCTGTTCTGTGGCCCCTGTAGCAGCTTGCCCCTAAGACATCAGCAGGGAAGGAATCGTGAGGGTTGGGAATGGTGGTCTTGAATTGGCACCCAGCACCTTCATAGTCTGAGTGGGATGGGACCCTAGGATGGGTTAAAGGGCTTCCTAGAGTACTAAGTAGTTCTGAGAGAGAATTGGCCAGTGACAGTACTCTTACATTCCTGAGGACAGGCTGCTAAACGTGTGGCATGCGTGCTGCCACTCTCCCCTCCTGTGCCCATGGCAGACATGGTTAGCGGATCACCGCACTCTTCTCTTACTGAACCTACAGTTGGCCTACATATTTTTTTGAACTGAATTTGCCATGAGATCTCTTCCAATTAATCAGAAATGATGTCGGGGTGAAACCTGTTTGCCACCCTTGCTTTCGGGGTGTCGGGAACCAAATCTGACATGAGTTAGAAGGGGTTCTAGCGCAGTAATTGGGAGGAAGCCTGTTGTTTTCTGTGCACAAAGTCCAGTGACCAGGGCATCTCTGGATAACGGGTACATTGAACCCTGTACAAAGTTGCCCCACTGAGGCAGAGAAATCTAGACTGTGGTTTCCTACTCAGGCTCTGTGGAAACTGTCTGCCTGGTAGAGGGGTGGCTTCTCCTCGATCTCTTGGGGGGCTGGCGGTGGGAGCTTCTTCACCTTCATGTGCCAGCATGTATACCCAGGGGGGCTTGTGCCTGCTTGCCCAACTCTCACCATAACAAAGTCAGCCAGTGTGGTCCATCGGGCCTCCACCTCTCCTCTGTACAAAACCCTCTAAAATGAAGTCTTCCTGTTGAGTGGGTCCGTCAGAGGAAGCTCGTGGGCCACGCTTCAAAGCAGTCAGATTGCTTTCAAGTGAAATCAAAGACTCCTTGATCTAGCACTGCATTTCAGAAGCTGAGATCCCCCTCAAAACAGAGCTTAAAATCCACCTCCACAAAAATGAATGAAAGAATGTTGTCTTTCACTAAACTTTTAAATGCAAAAAAAAAAAAAAATAAAGAGCCCATCCATTCCTTGGGCTCATGGATGCCATGCCCTCTGTTCCTGGCAGTGGTGCGATCGATGGCAGCAGGATTTAATGCACTTTGATTCTTGAAAGCAAATGTCTGCTATAAATCCACCCTCTAGGAAAGTAACATCTGTGGAGTTGTTTACCAGAGCTGTTTTTTTTAAATAGCTTAGTATGAATGATGTTGAAATCACCTGTTTCGGCCCAAACCATTTTTTATTTATCATTGTTCATAATTTTCCATCTGTGGGACTCTCTGGACAAATGAATGGCAGAGGCGCAATGCCCATTGGCTTATTTTGTTTCTTAACTTTTTTTTGTTTGTTTTTATACTTTTTTTGGTGCATTGTAATTATACATCAATTATACATCAAAGTGATACACACATACCTGCACACACCAGCTTCATTGTGAATTTAAGATTAATAAAGTTGTTACTCATTTAAAATGTGATAATGCCCGGTCAAGACTGGTTGAACTAGAATGAGGACCAAGGATCGTGTGTCTCTCTTCTAAAATTGATCGATTCCTCCCTGTGAAGTCGGGGTTTCAGGAGAAGGATTCCCTATACATTTCCACTTCTGGACTAAGTCTTCCTAAGCGTATTTTCCGTTAACTGGGCTTTGCACTCTGCAGAGGGCGTGAAGTGCGTCTGCAACCAGCTCTCGCTCACCACCAAGATGGATGCGGAGCACCCCGAGCTCAGGACCTACGCGCAGAGTCAAGGCTGGTGGACGGGAGACGACGAGTTCAACTTCTCCCAGGTGTTTTCTCCCGCTGACGACCACCTAGACTGCTGCGCAGTCAAAGACAGCTTAGAAAAGCAGGAAGGTGAGTCAGCCCATCCTTCACGGTCTCTTCATCCCCTCTGTCCTGCGGCTAGTCCAGAGGACTGGCTCAAACCTGGAAGGGTGAACGAAGAGCAGCAGTAGAGAATAGACCTGGTATGAGAAGACCAACTTGTACCCAAAGTTCTGATAGGCAGGCAGAAAGACAGCCCGTGCTTATTTTTACACAATGCTTCCTCATCCACGGGGGTTTTGAGTTCCTACTGATGTGATTATTTTATTTTTTGGTACTGGGGATTGAACCCAGGGGCATTCTACCTCTGAACTACACCCCCAGCCCTTTTTATTTTTCATTTGAAACAAGGTCTCGCTAAGTTGCTGAGAGTGTTGCTAAGTTGTTGAGGCTGGCCTTGAACCTGCGATCCTCCTATCTCAGCCTCCCAAGTATTGGGAATACAGGTGCGTCCTCACGCTCAGCTGTTCCTACTGATGTTATTTCTCCTTTGAACACTGCTGCCATCATATTGTTTTTTTGTGATATTTACTGCAGCCTTTCATATAGCTCAGTATTTATATACTTACCTTCTCCCTATATTCTCTTTTATTCTAAACCCTGATAGCCTCTTGGGCCTTAAGGGCAGGGGTGTTATCTGTTAGTCATCTTAGGACTCTCTTGGGATGCCTGTATAGGCCTTTGTTCCATGAACCTTTGTTGAGCAGAATTGTTGTGTTAAATTCTATTTGAAGCCAGCCTCGGCAAGTAGTGAGGCCTCCGCAACTTAGTGAGACCCTGTTTCAAAATAAAGAATAAAAAATAGGGCTGGGGGTGTAGCTCAGAGGTAGAATGATCCTGAGTTCCATCCCCAGTACTGTAAAAAAAAAAATTCCATTCACAAACCCTCAGTCCACCACCCAGTGTCTGACTCAATCAGAATTCATATTTAGGTAAATGTGTTGACTAGATAGCTTATTACTTTTGTGCCTGAGTGGAAACCCTTTCAAAAGCCCAATATTATATGTTTGCTAGCTTCACATGTATTTTGTAAGTCAGACCTTTGACCATTTAGAATAAGTGTCGGCAAATTATATCTTGCAGCAGCTGCCTGTTTTGTAAATAAAATTTAACCGGAACACAGCCACACTATGTCGGTCAGTTTTTGTCACTGTGACAAAACACTGGAGATAATCAACTTATAAGGAAGAAAGGTTTATTGATCTCACGGTTTCAGAGGTTTCAGCCTATCGTCAGCTGGCTCCGTTGCTTTTGGGCCTGTGGCGAGGCAGCGCATTGTGGTGGGAGCTCATGGCAAGAAAACTGCTTACCTCATGGCATCCAGGAAGTGTGTGTGTGTGTGTGTGTGTGTGTGTGTGTGTGTGTGTGTGTGTGTACGGGGGTGGGGAGAAAGAGACAAACAGAGAGAAAGGAAGAGAGAGAGGACAAGGGCTGGGGTCTCAATATCTTCTTCAAGGTCACACCCTCAATGACCTAACTTCCTTCCATTAAGCCCCACCTCCTCCTAAAGGTTCCATGACCTCCCAATAGTGCCACAGGCTGGGTGGGACCAAGCCCTGAACAACATGGGCCTCTGGGGGACATTTAAGACCCAAACTGCAGCACATACCATTTATTTATGCATTGCTTGTGGTTGTGTTCATACTTTAGTGACAGAGTTGAGCAGTTGCAATAGGGAAGTTGCAGTGAGACCCCATTACCCATAATTTAAAAAATATTTCCCACTGATTTTTTTTTTTTTGGTGGTACTGGGGATGGAACCCAGGGGCCTTCTACCTCTGGGCTACATCCCAGACCTATTTTATATTTTGTTTGGAAACAGGGTCTCACTGAGTTGCTGAGAGCCTCACTAAGTTGCTGAGGCTGGCTTCGAACCTGCAATCCTCCTGTCTCAGCCTCCCAAGTACTGGGATTACAGGTATGCACCACCACACCTACCTCCTTCCCTCTGATTCTTTAAGAAAAAGTTTCCTGTCTCCTAATCTAGAATACTTTATGGCTTTTTTTCCCCTGTAAAACTAAGTAATATATTTTGGATTGGAAGGTGAGAAAGTATTCATTTTAAGATGGGAATTTGAAAAAAAAATCCTCTAAAAGTTTTAAATTAACACAAAACTAGCTTGATGAAAGTTATTAAATAGTCTCACCAAAAACATCAATCTTAAATATGATGAAACTTCTGAAGGTAGCTACTATTTTGGGGGGGGTACTGGGGATTGAACCCAGGGGACATTCTAACTCCAAGCTGCACCCCCAGCCCTATTTTATGTTTCGTTTGAAACAGGGTCTCACTAGGTTGATGAGAGTCTCACTACTTGCTGAGGCTGTCCTCAAACCTGCGATCCTCCTGTCTCAGCCTCCCAAATACTGGGATTATAAGTGTGTGCCACCACGCCTGGCTTCAATACACTAATTTATGAGACGGTGAGGAAATTTAAACATTGGAGAGCTGAAGGAATCAAAGACATTGTGAATATTTTTAGGTGTGTGACATGTTGTAAATTGAGATTTACAAAGAAGACGTGCGTTGTGTTGTCAAACTTTCCCACTGTGTGGCGTTTTAATCCCATCTTTGTGAACACAGACTGAAACAGTGGTTTAAAGAATTATAACCAGAGGAGAACATGTAGATATGGGATGTGTTTATCCATTCATCTGAATTCAGAGAAAATAGTCCTAACGGCTCTGACTGTCCTAAATGCCTCTCGGCATGTATAGCAGGAAGGGAGGAAAATGAAGACCAGGATGTGGATGTGACCAGGGAGTTGCAAGCACCATTTCTGCTCACCTCCCATTGGTCAGAATTTATCACATGGTCCAACCTAGGCGCAAGGGAAGCTGGGAAATACATTCTGTAGTTGAGTAGTTATGTTTCCAGCTATGATTTCATGGGTTTTATTCGAAAAAAGGAAAAGGAGCGACTGGGCTTTGGTCAGTAGCCTGCTCCAGGTACATCTCCTGTTTTCATCTCTTTTTTCCAGAAAACATCACTGCGCAGACGATGATTGACATCTTACGGGACAAGGCCGGTGGCGTCTGTGTAGATTCTGAATCTTTTCTTACCACAGCCAGTGTAGTGTCTGTCCTGCCTCAGAAGAGAAACTCGCCGTGCATTCACTACTTCACCGGGACCCCAGATCCTTCCAGGTTTGTTTGAGACAGTTCACTGAGGCAGAACATGTGTACTTCCCTTGAAAGCTCATTCAGCAGTGTATTACTACTGGCCATGTCCTCCCCTCGGATAGCAAAGTCACATATTTTCAGTCAGTCTCAAAATGGGCAGTGTGGCACAAGGAGCTTTAATTAAGGGAAGTGCTTGGCTGTAGTCACATAGTATTTATTACACTCACAGGAACAAATTGTTTTAAATTCATTGAGTAGTTATTGAGTGTATAACATGGGCCAAGCACAGGGCTTAGGTGTGGGACACAAAGATGTGCAAAACCCAGTGAGAGAGATACAGAAATGCCCAAGATTTATCAAAAGAATCAGTTCTTATGAGTTACTGGACAAAACAGTCCAAGTGGTGACACAGATTGAGGTAACTTCAAGTGTACTGGTCACTTCTTTAAGACATTGTGTTTTAGGGAGTTGTTTTCTGCCCACATACTTCGGCAAAGGGGCAGTTTTTCACAGTGGTTAAGAACATAGCCTCTAGAATGAATGGCTAGGATTTCGAATCCCACTTCTGCCACCTAGTAGCTAGATAAAACTACTTAAGCTCTCTTAATTTCCAGTTTCTGTAACTATGCAGAGGGCATATGACTAGCTCTACTTTTTTTATGTTTGTTGGGAAGATCAAACGAGATGATCCAAGTACACAGTAGATTTAACTATTATTTATGACAACTATTCTGAACTCCCAAGCAGGCAGCAGCGCCTCACCTCTGGTAACCTTCAGTCACGTATACCACAGGTCACACTCTCAGTAGCTTAGAAGCTTCATTCAGTGGGTTCTTCTGCCTCTGATCACTATTACAATCACTTGGGGGGATTTTTGAAAGATATGGATACCTGGACCCAAACCTGTTGTATCAGAATCTGCAAGGTGGACCTTGAATCTGTCAGGTAAGTCTGATCCTTAGCATGAAAAGCTCTTGAAGATTGTTCATACCAGAAGGTTCGCTACTGTTTTTCAGGTGTTCCATTGGCTAAAAACTGTTACTGTGTTTTGAATGTCAGCTGTTAAATCTTTGAAACTGCTACCAAAGAATCTGCTGCTAAATTTCATTCCTTTTGTAGCTGAAAATATTCTCCACTTTTTAGAAATACAAGACAAGGAGATATTCTCTCCCTCTCCCTCTCCTCCCTGTCCCTCTTCTTCTCCCTGTCCCTGTCCCTCTCCCTCTCCCTCTGTCTTAGATGACTTAGGGGAAAAACCAAGCACTTCCTCTGACCCTTTGGCTTCATTTTTTTTTTAAAAACCGTTGCCAATATCAACAGAACCTTCTAACAAGATCTGAATACTGAATCTAGTATAAACTATTCATTTACTCAACAAATATGAATTAAGCATCTACTGCATACCAAATATTGTGCTGGTTTGAATACTAGGGATGAGGTGTGTACAACGGAAGAAGTGGCACAAATGAGGTGACGACAGGGAGTTCTATTTCAAAGCATCTAGAATGTTCTGCTAAGGTATTGGGACATACTTCTTTAGGAAACAGGAGTGGGTGGGACTGCACCAACCCCATTGTCCCTGATGTCTCAGAGACTTGTGTTGTAAGTCTGCCTTAGGATACGGGGCTTTGCCTTGTCAGGACACTAATATAAAGGAATTCTATTTCCTAGGCTAAAGCACTCAGCTTAATCCAATTATAGAAGTGGGTTAAGAAATAGCCTTCTGATACTTAAAATGGAGAATTCCAAGTCATTTTAAAAGAAAATTATTCATGGTTAAGTTAATTAAAAGGACCTTGTAGAAAATTAAGGCCCTTTTGGATGACATTTATTTTTATCTTTTATGGTTAAATGGGCTGCATCTCCTGTTCTGACTGTAGAACTGTTGTAGGTCATTTTTCTTCCTGTTCAACATTTCAGTGTTTCTCTGTAACTGGGCATGTTCAACATTTTGTATTTTGTCAGCAGGAAGCATAATTAACCGCTCTTAGGTTCTAAGGTAGTAACATTAAGGCTCCTGCTAGTGCTAACAGTATTAGAGAGGTGTTTTCAGGGGGTGGTTTCAGAGCAGTGGACTTGCACATGATTATGCTCAAAAGCGGGACTATAGTATTTATCCTCCCAGTTAATGTTAGGACCAAAGGACATGATCTCACTATTGTTCTGTCTGGTTGGGCACCTCTCTGTCCCTCGTTCCTTGTATTAAATTACAGATCTTTTTCTTGAAATGCCTTGTTCCCACATCCACTTTTCCCCTTAGCGCTTCCCTCCTTCATTCTTCCCTCCCTCCTATTATGCCAGGCACCATGTAAGTTTGAGAGTTGGAAGGAGATACAAAAGTGGGGATTTGAAGCTGAGCATGGCGGCACACGCCTGCAATAGCAATACTTGAGAGGCTGAGACAGGGGGTTTGCAGATTCGAGGACAGCCTCAGCAACTTAGCGAGACTCTGTTTCAAAAATAAAAAATGAAAAGGGCTGGGGGTGTAGCTCGGAGGTAGAATGGCCCTGGTTCAATTCCCAGTACCACACACACACACACACACACACACACACACACACACACACGGAGTTTGACTGATTGAGGGAGATATGCAAGCCCTTCAATTAATTTTATTGAGAAGGCAAATTCCATCACAGTATTCTGTTGAGTCCGCTGGTACGTCAGTCACTGATACAGTAACCCCAGTTGGCTTGAGTGCGCTGGCTCTGGCCTTAGGAAGCCGTTTCCCGGGAAGCCAGGACTTGTTAAAGCTTCACTGGTGTGAAGAGCTGGGGAGGGAAAGAATATTCAGAGAGGACCTTGACATTTTGAGACAGCGTACAATTTAGAGTCTTGAGCAAGAAGAGCTGGTCGTGTGCCTCTCTGCTCCACTCCATGGTGCCCGGATGCCACTGTTAGCTTGAAATGGGCCGCAGAGGGGGGGGGGTACTTACACCACACGAGTCAGCAAACACCATACATCTAGGCTTTTTGTTTTGTTTTGTTTGAGAGATATAGTTGTTAGCACAGCACAAGAGGTCCTTACTTGTAAATAATCAAGACACAGGATGGGCCTGGTAAATCAAAAGATGGAGAGAAAACAGAGGAAGTTCTAGGAAAATTGGGTGTTCAACCTGCTTTAACTAGTGGCAGGGGCTGGGGAGGCGGAGGGATGGGATTGGTCTGTCTTTCTCTGAGTTTTCTTTGATTCTTCCTCTTCTCCTCCCAGTGTACTAAGCTTGAGAGGCTAAATTGGATCGGCCAAGTCTGTATCATCTGAATCATTCAAATATTAGCTGCAGGTGGCACCTTGCTGTTACTGGAGAAAACATTGTGAACCTGGGCGCCATAACTCACTCAGCTCTGCAGCCTCCTGGGGCGCAGCCTGCAGATCCTTGGAGCCGAGGGTCTCACGCACAATGGCACCCTCCCCTCCCATTCCCTTCTGAATTCTTCCAACTGTATCTCTCCTCTTCCGGCCTCCTGGGCAGGGCTGTCCCCTGGGGTCAGTGTGTCAGTAGAGACTCCTGGGAAGCAAGGCCCTGAGGTTTCCGGGTGAGGAGGTACAGGCCTGCAGGAAGCAGCAGGTCACAGGCCAACGGCATCCGCTCTTGAGCCGGCTCAGTGGGCCGTCTGGAGACCTGGCTGAGCAAGCGGGACTGGGTTGCCAGCTGTGGGACCTGCTCCAGTCTCACCGCCTGGGAGGAGCCACACTGTCCCCAGCTCCGCCCAGAGCTCTGGAAGAGAGGAGGTGTGAACGGAGTGGCTCAGGCCACTGTCCTGCAGAAGGGCCTCTGCGCCAGACACCTGCAGGCCCTCGTCTGCTGCCTCCTGTACATATGCACTGCCTGCAGGACACCCCAGTGCTGTCTGGCCCTGCTGGACTGGACAGGGTGTTCACCGGTTGTGATGTAGTTGTGTCATCAGAGACCAAAGGAACCCAGAGACGGGCAGTGTGGTGCCTCCCTGTGCTGGGCACGCTTGTTCTTTCTCTCCCTCTCTTTCTCCCTCTTTCTCCCCACCCTCCCTGGTAATCAAAGTTGCTTTAGACAGTTGGGAGTTTTGCAATAATTCATTTTTCACATCCAACAGTTGGTAGAAAGTAGAAAGTTGTCTCCAAGAGGCTGTAGGGCGGGGGTGTTGCCTCTGTACAGTGTGGCTCCCCTACGTCTCGGGTAACTTCCTTTGATGGTGGCTGGGGAGCGAGGGCCTTGGGAGCTTCCCCAGCAGATGAGGGAGCTTCTCCTCAGATGGCTGAGGAGGGGACCAGTCCCCATATACTTGCTATCTATGTGTGTCACCTGCAGAGGACAGCTGACTCTTGTTCCTAACGCGTACCACTCACTCCACCACCTTGGGGCGCAAAGGTCTTGCTGCCTTTGACAATCTGGCTCGATTAGTCTGGGCTCTGATTTTACAGTCGTGACAAGCATCGTTCCTGTCTCAAGCCCTTTCCCACGGTCACCTCGGTCACCTCAGGGAACAAAGGTCAAGGCTTCTTTTTTTTTTGCGGCACTGGGGATGAAACCCAGGGGCGTTCTCCCTCCGAGCTACACTTCTAACCCTATTTTATTCTTTAATTTGAAACCGGGTCTCACTAAGTTGCGGAGGGCCTCACTAAGTAGCTGAGGCTGGCCGCGAACCCGGATCCTCCTGTCTCAGCCTCCCAAGTACTGGGATTACAAGTGTGCGCCACCACGCCCGGCTCAAGGCTGCTTCTTGTTCCTGTCCTCTGCAGCAGCGCTCCTCAGACTTGGATGTTCTGACTCCCCTGGATCTTGTTAAAATGCAGCTTCTGCTCTGCAGGACGGCGCAGGGCCTGAGCGAGGTTCTGCAGTTGCTGATGCTGCAGGCCCAAGGACACAATTTGGCAGCCAGGGTGACTGGTTCCTAGCCATTCCCAGGTCATGGCACACTGGCAAGGCTGCTCTGGCCGCCCTGAGCCCTGTACACCCCAGGCCGGGGAGTCGACATCCCGGTTCACCTGAGGCTCCTTGGAGTCGGCCATGGTGTGTCCATTGAGAGGAGTCCCAGTTTGGCCAGCGGGTCGCTCTGCACAGGGTGTGTGTGGCTCATTCCCTCCTATTGCAGCTGCAGGGGCTGCGCGACATGAGGCCACCCTCATTCCAGTGGCGCCCCTCCATCCCAGCAGTGTTTTCTCTGGGTGCAGAGAGGGAAGAATAAGGCTCTTTCTCCTTAAAAGTCAGCTGTGGGCATCCTCGCCCTGTGATTCTAGGCCCCTGCTCCTCTTTACATGCAGGCTCTGTTGGTGTGTGTGTGTGTGTGTGTGTGTGTGTGTGTGTACCCAGCTATGCACAAGTACTTGCACACTTATACACCTGCATGCAGCAGTTTCCCCTAAGATACACGCATCCTGCTAGACAACGTGAAGTAAAGAGTGGGGCACGAGCCTCCACTATGCCCAGTGCTAGGCCTCACACCACTGGTCTGCTGCTTCTCCACGTGTCCCCACTGGGGTCTCTCTCTGGGATCCTTTGCTTCATCTGCCTTAATCTGTCCCCTCCTTGAGTCTGTGAGAGATATTACAAAGATTTTCCAATAAAATAGAACCTCAATAACAAAAACAAAAGACCCTCTCTTTCCAGGAGAGAAAATGGCAAACCTCTTTCGCCTCAAATTGATGGCCCATTATACCCTTCCCCAGGATGCTACGCGTCTAAATGCCTTATTTTATACAGCTGAAAGGGGCTTCTTAAATGGTCTTTGCAGAACAGAGAAAGTCTGTCTTGATGTCTCCTCGCCGTAAATAGAAGAACTTGCGGCTTGTAAGTGGCTGTTAGTTTTGCTAAAATAGCCACTAAGACATGCGTTTTGTCTCTCCTGGCATGCACCCAGCCCCTGAAAGTTGGCTCAGAAAGTGTGCTGGGTAGAAGGACAGTGTCAGGGTGTCTCTGGGCCCAAGCTCAGTCTGGCTGAAGTGGCTCTCCTTTCTCTCCAGATCCATATTCAAGCCTTTCATCTTTGTTGATGACGTAAAACTTGTTCCCAAAGCACAGTCCCCCTGTTTTGGGGACGATGACCCTGCCAAAAAGAAGCCTCGGTTCCAGGAGAAACCAGACCGCCGGCACGAGCTGTACAAGGCGCACGAGTGGGCGCGGGCTGTCATCGAGAGTGACCAGGTGAGCCTGGCTGAGGGCCTGGGGAGGGCGGCGAGGGGCCAGGCAGGAGGCGGGAGGCAGGAGGCGGGAGGCGGGGAGCAAGCTCGCTCCCTTCTCTCTGGCTCAACAGTCTCCTCCCAGGAAGCCAGCGTCCCCAGGCCCTTCGTGCCCACTCTCCTGAAATCAAATCAAACACGGTCTGCTTCTGCTGTTATTCCGGAACCCAGCAGGCTAGGAATCTCTCCCATGTACTGTTGACTTAGGAATAATAAATAGGAAGGTCCAGTCCTAGACGGGATGGCTGCTTATGTGCTCCCTACAAATTCTTTGTCTACTTTTAGGGGTAAAAAACTACCCCCGATGACAATGCTTTACTTAAAGAGGCAATCATATGTCATTTCAGAAAAGCAATTTTCTAAAAACATCTTGGAGATGAAGAGAGATGATGTTTGCACAACAGTGTGAATGTTCTAGATTTTATGTTATGTGTATTTTACCATAATACAGATACAGGTTTCTTTTGTGAGTGGTACTGGGGATTGAACCCAGGGGCCTTCTACCTCTGAGCTACACCCACAGCCCTTTTTATTTTTTATTTTGTAACAGGGTCTCACTAATTTGCTGAGGCTGCTCTTGAACCTGCAATCCTCTGCCTCAGCCCCCCAAGTACAGGATTGCAAGAGTGTGCCACCATGCCTGACCCAAATATAGTTTAAAAAAACATTTTTAAGTTCCCAGTTTTTTTAAGTAATTGCTCAAAGTGAAACTTCCTTCTACCTTCAAAGCTTTAGTTAATAAAGTCAGAAGACATCGATTCAAACAAACAAAATCTAATATATTTTCCCCTGCACCCAGTCAATGCCCCCAGCAGCCATTAGTGATGAATTTTCAGATAAAATTCAAGCCTCTGTTTTGCTGCAAGGAGGAAGGAATGTGGGTTAGACTTCCATCTGCTTCCCGAAGCATTTATGTAACAACTTTTAATAGGTCTAATTTGTCTTGAAGAAAAGGACACCTTTTAGATAAATTGGTGCATTTATCTTTGTGGCCTGGGCAAACTGATTTTATTTGGCATGGTGGACTCTCTAAAAAGGACATTAAAAAAAAGGACAAGACCAGCAGCAAAGCCTGATGAATTCAGAGAGTGTCTCTGAGAAGGACAGTGTCACATTTTGTAGAACTTGCTCTTCTGTGTCGCAGAAATAACCACTTGACATGTAGAAGTCGTAGCTATTTGACGTCTGTCTTCCCAGTCAAATTCTTCCCTGGAGCGGCGAGTGCAGTCACTGCACTACACTGAGTCCCTCAGGGCCGTCCAGGTTACTTTCTGACAGTGCTTATTTTCTAGTGGATGACAGAAAGTCCCAAGTAGACTGAAAGTGTCACTCAGTCGTGTCTGGTTTTGTGGATATTGGGCCACTAGAATGCAGAGGTAGAAAGGGCCGCGTGTTCAGAGATGGACCGATGCGGCTCAAGGGTTTTGAAAGTTAGAAGTGACCCTTGGTCTGCGTGAGGGCAGTGGTGGGAAGGGCAAGTGGATGGGAGGGCAGCTTCTCAGGTCTGGGCAATTTGGGGCAAATGAAAGCTTGCTGACGCTGTCTCCCACTGTAAATGAGTGAATTCCACTTGGAAGAAGAGCTCTCATCTTCTCAGAAAAAGAGTGACCAGGAGATACATAGACATTCAGTGAGCTATTTATTCATCCAACAAACATCTTTGGAGCATGCCTACTATGTCCCCGTCATTGGAGGGCACACAGATAGGACCAGTTCTGCTTCCCTAAGAGACTGTGGTCTAATGGAAGACGCAGTCCTCCAGGCGAGCCATCCCAAGACAGAGATGGCATGCGCGGCAGGAGGAAAGGCATCCAACGGTGGGGGTCCGGAGGAAGGCCTTCCATGGGGTCTGAGGATGGGCACGAGTGGACCAAGCATCGAGCGGGGAGGAGCCCTCTAGAAGGCAGAGGCACCGTGAGATGATGAGAAAGTGTCGGGGACAGAGGAGTGCTGCCACTTTAGTCTGGCTGGAGAAGAGGAAGGTGCACGGTGAGAGGCCAGGCAAGCGAGACCTCACGTGTCACCCGGGCCTTCCCCAGTGTCACCTGGGAGCCCAGCCTTTACCCTGGAGGCTGCAGGGAGCTGTGTGCGTGTTCTGAGTGGGCCAGTGGCATAGGCACGTTCTAGAACAGTGTTTTGGGAACAGGTTGGAGCGGGTGGATGGGACTGCGGGCAGTTAGCACTGTTTTGCTAACACGTGACCTTGTCCCTCCGCAGGAGCAGGGTCGCACACTGAGGAAGACCATGCTGGAGTTGGAGAAGCAAGGCTTGGAAGCCATGGAAGAAATCCTGAGCAGCCCCCACCCCCCAGACCCCACCGAAGTGGGGGACCTTTTCTACGATTGTGTCGACACGGAGATTAAGTTCTTCAAGTGAAATGAGCGTTCCCTTCCCCTTCTTATTTAAAACTTCCCACCTGACTAAATTACCAGCAGAACAAACCACTCTCCTGTTTGAGTAAGATGAGAACGCTACCACGTGGCCTCCTCTTCCGAAGCCAGATCCAACTGTTCCCCTGTGTCTCTAAATGTCCCCTTCTCTGCCTCCTAGGTCCCCTTCCTGGGCTATGTAACACGTATCCCCCTTGCCTGTTGTTCAGTTGTGTGACCAACTGTGGGTTTGAAGCTGCTTTTCTTGTATTTCAGTGACAATGGACATATTAGCCTCTCACGGGGGACTGGAGTGCACGGAGCCTTGAGGGGCGGGCTCTGCAGGGCCGCGTTGCTGGGAAAGCAAGCTCTTTTGAAGTCTCAGGCTTTCAGTAGTCGCTCCTTTTAGGTTCACAAAAGGCGTCTGTCTGCACACACAGGCTCTTGTGTGTGTAGTGGAAGGAGCCCCCCGGCTTCTCTTAACTTGCGCGCCTACCTGTGTGCAGAGTCTCCACGGGTGTTTCCTAGGAACAAAGCTGACGGGAAGGAACCACGGGGCCTCTCTGCAGTCCTGGCTCTGTCACGTGACCTGTCTTCCGTGCACATGCGTGGTGGACCCAGACCTGCTCCCCATGCGGAAGAGCAGGGCCTCTGTGTTAGAGACGGCCATGCCAGTGAGCTCCCCTGATAACCAAGGGGGTCTCCCCTCCCCAAAGCCATGCCGCTCTCTTTTTTTTTTTTTTTTTTTTTTTTTTTTTGCGGTACCGGGGATTGAACGCAGGGGCGTTCTAACTCCGCGCTATGCCCCCGGCCCTATTTTTTATACTTTATTTTGAAACCGGGTCTCACGAAGTTGCGGGGGGCCTCACTAAGGAGAGAGACAGAGAGAGAGAGAGAGAGAGAGAGAGAGCAAGAGAGCTGAGGCTGGCCGCGAACCCGGATCCTCCAGTCTCCGCCTCCCAAAGTACTGGGATTACAAGCATGCGCCACCATGCCCGGCTTCCATGCCGCTCTCTTGACACAGCGTTGTGCCCGCCGTGTGGATGTGACCTTGTGTAGAAAGGGTTCCCTGTCTAGTCGCCAACATGAGGTGTGGGAGTCACTGAATGGCCCTGTGGCATTATTCCACCTGCTGCAGCTGTGACTCTAGCTAATGAGGAAAAGAAAGGGAGAGACGCTTGACTATTTAGATCGCAGTTAAAGTAGCTGGAGTCCAAGCAGCTGCTACTTCATCTCAGTGGAGATGGTAATTAAATGCATTTTTCCAACATTGTGTTCGCATAAAGGATTCGACTCACCACTAGAGCATGGTAGAATGTGCGGGGAAGACCAGGCAGGCCACACTGAGAAGACAGAGGACAGGAAGGCGACAGATGGACGCGGGAGCATTTCTCTGCAGGGCGACAGCCTGACCCTGCTCCTCCTGCCCAGCCCATTAGATCCACAAATCAGTATGTGAAGCAGCTGCCCTTCCCGGTTAGATCCACAAATCAGTATGTGAAGCAGCTGCCCTTCCAGGTCCCCTGCTTTGTCCTCACCCCACAGCTGCCTCCTGCTTGGTGGCTGAAGCTGGCAGGAGGTGGTGGGGGCTTACCTCCAGCTGTTGACACTCCTGACCATGCCTGAAACAGCAAGGGGACAGAGAGACCACTGGAAGCCTGTGTTCACACAACAGCTAGCTGGAGAGCGCACACCTGGGCAACATCTGAGCGCCAATTGTGCTTCAACTTGGATGCAAATATGCAAACACAAGTACTGTATCAGTAGCCTTGGAAGTGGCTTAGGGTCGGGAACTCCTCCGCAGCAGTGTCATAGGCCATGAGGACAGGAAGGGACACAGCCCCTCATCACACGGATGTGAATACAGATGGAACCCAGGACCTTGTGCGCGCCAGGCAAGTGCTCTCCCACTGAGCTACAGGCCCGGCTGCACAAGTTTTATTGGAACAAATCTTTTTTCTTCTTTCTACCGACCCTCCTTTAGCAGTGTGGGTAAGCCAGTGTAGGTAAGCCGCGCGCTTTCTGCTCAGCAGTCCTGTAAACTCTTTATGTCAATCACGAACCATAAAAGGTGAGAGATGGAATGTTTCAGCTGACGTAGTTAATGGCAGCCACGAGTGGCAGCTTGTCGTTACTAAGAGCATGGTGCCGGTTCAGCCTGGGCTGTTACTGCTGATGGATTGAGGGAGGGTCTCCTCTTAGGCAGAGTGGCTGCTCTAGAAGCGTCTATAGCTGTCCGGGGGAAAAAAGATGAGCTTCAAGGATGACATAGGTCCCTATCCGCTCCCAAATCCACCTCCTGAGCAGTTATTTAGAACAAGCTGATGTAGAAAGCCATTCTCGGATGTCTATGCATGGTCTCACCTCGAAACATTTTGTCAGACCTGTCACGCCCAAGACAGCAAGGTGACTCAGGGTTTGATCAGAAGTCTGGTGGGCTGCTTTCATTATTATGAGCAAGGTCTCAGAGCAGCCTCCAGCTGAATGTCATCGCCTGGTCGTGCAGTGGGGGGCACAGTGGCTGCTTCTGTAATGGGACCCTGACCTCCAGCATGGCAGGGAAGGGTCAACCCTACTTGAGCATTGTCTTGGCTTGGCAGACATTGCAGCTGTGATGTCCCTGTCTTACCACTAGAGGGCGTGGCAGCCCTCCGTGGCCTGCCCGGTGACTCCAATCACACAGGGGCAGTGTTGTGTATACAGTCAAAACCCGAATAATAGCAGTGGACAGATCCTCCATGTGCTGGGATGGGTGGGGAGAGACAAGAAGAGAGCAAGGAATCTGCGGATGTGGCTATACTCACTTTTAGTCACTTCGCTACTTCAGTTAACAGCCAATATCTACTTCAATGAACAGAAATGGTTGGATTTTGAGTAGCTTGTTGCAGGGTGAATGTTTGTCTTTAAATGCTCCCCACAGATTTTGCTTTGGGAAAATGCTTATTACATGGATAATTTCTTTTCCAGGGATTGCTCTCCTGAAGGTAACACAGGGAAAAATGAATATTTGAGATGAACTATGAAAATACTGTTTAAAGGTCACTGTGTGTAAATAGCTTTCTAGAATACCATTTGTCTATCTATTAAGATTTTGGGGGTGGGGGTAGCACCTGTGCATGCTTTGTGCAGAAAGAAGTCATGGCCATAAAGGACGGAATCTCTCCCCCACCTCCCCACCATAACTTAACCTAAGCTGGTCAGTCAAGTCTAGTAGGTGGGATTTACCGTAGGCGAAGACAGCCCTCCTATCAAGCGAAAGTAAATTAACAAAGCAGACCTAGGAATCTTTCATTCTTGGAAGTGGCTTGATCCTTTAGGTAGAATGAGGATGTAATCAAAATTATGGAGATTAATTAGTGCCCAATAACACAAGACCCAGTGTTGTAATTAGGAGTCTACCTTACAAGCTAACACAGCGGGTGTATGTCGCCCCGTAGATCTTAGCAGTGAAGTTCCTTTAATATTGGGTGAACCATTAGGTATAAAAAATAATTGTCAACCAGACAAATGACTGTATGTCCTAAGTGTTGTCATCGGCCTCGGCATCTGTGACAAATAGCTCCGGCTGGCTCAACAGGGAAGCCAGGTGGGCTGCGCGTGTTGTCATGAAACCTTTCGTCACAGGAGAGCCGTCCATTCTTTATTGGGAAGGTCTTCAACCGAGCTCTCAGCTGTAGGAAGCACGGGGAGGAGTGTGAGGGGACCCACTTGCTGGCCATGGCGGGGGAGGAGTGGCAGTTCACCCGCCCAGCTGTCCCAGCACTACCGTACGCTTCCTGTAGCGGTGGCCTATCATTCCATGCTGTCCTGAGTCCCCACTACCCTCCTCTGGTGTGTGTCAAAATGTGCTTCATGTGATTGACGCCAAACGTACCCAAATGTCACATGCAGAGTTCTTGTGGGAACCAATAAATACATGTTTGCAATCATGCTGTGAGAATTTAAATATGTTAGCTGGAAAATGCTATTGGCAGGGAATAATAAAAAAAGAAAACCTTTGTTTCCTGCAGTGGGAACTGACCATGTAGTCTTAACAGTCTTTTGTACAAATATGTACAAACCAGATAATGTCCCCTATCCAGTGCTTGCCCTTGGGGTTGTCTCTAAATGCATCAAGCATACAATAAAAGAAAAATACTGAAATGAATGTCCTGTGGCCTCTTCTATCTTGTGTTTCATGGAGAAATGTGGGCATCTGTCACAACACAGAAATTGTATGAAAGGGGCTATGTTTTTCTGATTAGAATCTTCAGAAAAGTCAATTCAGCAGTTTCCTGCAGTATGTACTGTTTTCTGGATAAATTCACTCTTTAAAAATAAACACCAAACTATAGTGGGATACCAGCTCACACCCATCAGGACAGTGACTATATAAAACAAAACAACAAATGTTGGTGAGGATGTGGAGAAACTGGAGCCCTGTGTACTGTTGATAGGAATGTAAAGTGGTGTGTCCATTGTGGAAAACAGTTATGGTGGTTGTTAAAAAATTAAAAACAGAATTACCATATGACCCAGCAATTCCACTTTTAAGTGTATACACAGAACAATTGAAAGTAGGGTACAGAAGAGATGTTTGTATACTCAGGTTCATAGTAAAATTATTATTCACAATAGCTAAAAGGTAGAACAAGTATCCATAGATATATGTATGGATAAACAAATGTGGTATATCCATACAATGGAATACTATTCAGCCATTAAAAGGGAAGGAAATTCTGACACATGCTACAACATGTATGATCATTCAGGACATGCCGAGTGAAATAAAGTGGTTACAAAAGGAAATATATGATTTGATTTACATGAAGTACCTAGACTATTCAAATTTAAGAGAAGTAAGTAGAAGAGTGGTTGCCAGGGGCTGGGAAGAGGGGGAAATAGAGAACAGCTGTTTAACTGGTGCACAGTTTCAGTTTTACAAGATGAAAAGAGTCCTGGAGATGGACGGTGGTGACGGCTGCATAACAATGTAGACATACTTAAACACCACTGAATACCAGCAACGGTTAGGATGGCAAATTTTATGTTGTGTGCATTTTACCACAACTTTTTAAAAAAAGTACTAGAATTAGAAGTCCAGGTGCTCATAATGGGCGATACTCTCTGTGCAAGCCTCTTTATTCTAAAGCATTAGCAGCTCCCTGACACAAGGATGCTACTTTAAAAAGCCAGCTCTCAGCCGGGGGTGGAGGCGTGTGCTTGTAATCTCAGTACTTGGGAGGCTGAGACAGGAGGATCCGGGTTCACGGCCAGCCTCAGCTACTTAGTGAGGCTCTCTGCAACTTAGTGAGATCCTGTTTCAAAATAAAGAATGAAAAATAGGACTGGGGGTGTAGCTCGGAGGTAGAATGGCCCTGGGTTCAATCCCTGGTACCACACACACACACACACACACACACACACACACACAAAAGCCAGCTCTCTCCACTCATGAAGGCAAAACACATCTGATTGCCTTGTTCAGGAAAACAGGACCTCGTCACCTGCAAGAGTGACCTGTGTCAAGGGCAGACCAGATGACCAGATGATTGCTCCATTTATGTGATAAGGAACTGCCAATTCTCTTAACTTTATTCCCAGACCCCCCCCCCATAAACATAACACAGTCCTGAAAAGCTCCACCGTGGCAGTGTAAGTATTAGTTGGTTAGGGTTGCTATAACAAAGTGCGGCATGGACTGCGTGCTGTAACCAGGAGAAATGTATTTTTCCACAGTTTTGGAGCCTAGATGTCCAAGATGGGGGTGTCTTCAGGCTGGCTCCATCTCAGGGCTGAGCGGGGGTCTGTTCCACGTCTCTTGTCCCTCTCTTGTCCTTTGCTGGAGATCTTCAGCATCACCCCAATCTCTGCCTTCCTCTTCCCCCCACATTCGTGCTGAGTGTATGACTATGTCCAAATTTCCCCTTTCCATATGGACACCAGACATATTGGATTTAGGGCCCACTAATTGCATAAAACCCCATTTTAACTAATGATATCTGCAATGACTCTGTTTCCAGATAAGGTCACATCCTGAGGTACTGGGGGTTGGGGTTTCAATGTATGAATTCTGGGGGGACATAATTGACCCCATAACAGAATAGGCTCATGAAGAGTGCCAAAGCCTCCTGGGGCAGGATGAGAATTTGGAACTTGCTCCCGGAGGCCACAGCTCTTCCCAATGCTCCTCCCACCTCTCTGGTTGCCTAAAATCACAGCTCCTGCACCCTACCACTGTGGTCAAGGACTAGGAAGTTCATCATCTACTCCATAGAGTATCTGGGGCCCTTGTTTTTCTTCCCCACCCAGACTGGTCCTTTTTTGTTTTTTGAAACAGGGTCCCCTGAGGCTGTCCTCGAACCTGCGATGCCCATCTCAGCCTCCCAAGTACTGGGATTCCAGGCGTGCGCTACCATGCCTGGCTCCTTTTGATCATTGGCAAGTTTATCTGCCTCCAGCAAGATAGGGGCAGACAAAACCAGTCAGCCCCAGAACTCCTTATGATGCAAAGGGCTAGTTTTAAAATCAGTTTCCAGATAAGATTTATTTGAGAATGTCTATGAATTTTAATTACCCTTCTTGCTTTGTTGCCCAATAGCAGAGCTGGCGAAGTATGGTCCCAGCAGCTCAGCAAACCGCCAAATGGACGCCTGGGGTGCAGCCCGCAGAGCCCCTGACCGCTGCTCCCCAGGGTGGGTTTGCGTGGCTTGGCCCCGATGTGACCCGAGGGCTCAGGGCTTGCGTGTGTGTCTTCACCACTGTGTGCCCAGGTACACGTTCACATCCCCACTTGACAGATGAGGAAACTGAGGCACAGATGAAGTAACATACTCTCTTAAACTCACAAGAGATGAAAGAGATTCAGGTTCATCTTCCAAGCTGTAGTTCTGAGCTAGCTGCCTGGCAGACAGACCTCATCTCTCCTGTCCCCATCCCAGAGTCTCCTGTGAGCACCACAGTGGGGTCACAATGCGCAGACTCCACACAGGAGGCTCTTTTGAAGGGTCTGCTGAACTGGGGGAGGGAGACTGAAATTAATTTTGGGCTGAAATTAATCCATTTTAACAGGAGTTAGCAGAATGTATAAGCAATATACTCTACCCATTCTATTAATAAAACTAAATAGTGTTATATCCTTTTTTGTGTGTGTATGTGTGGTACCGGAGATGGAAGCCAGGGGCCTTCTACCTCTGGGCTACACCCCTAGACATATTTTTTATGTTTCATTTGGAAATAGGGTCTTGCTAAGTTGCTGAGAGCCTCACTAAGTTGCTGAGGCTGGCTTTGAAGTTGCGATCCTCCTGTCTCAGCCTCCCAAGTATTGGGATTATAAGCCTACGTCACCATGCCCGGTTGTGATGTATACTTTTATTTATTTATTTTGGTACTAGAGGCTGAACCCAGGGGCATTCTACCTCCAGGATACACCCCCAGCCCTTTTAGTTTTTATTTTGAAACAGGGTCTTGCTAAATTACTGAGGTTGGTCTCAAATCTGAGGATCCGTTTCTGATCCTCCTGTCTCAGCCTCCCAAGTACTGGGATTACAGATGTGTGCCACCACACCTGGCTTAGTGCTATATTACTTTAAAAAAATACATGTGAAAAGTTTTTTCTCCTTTGTGTGTGGTTTTTCCACTTATGTTAGCTCACAAAGGAAAGGTCCTGTTTCCAATATAGTATGTTCCAGCAAGCACTGGGTCCCTGCCCATATCTATTTTGCTCTGTCATTCTTAGGAACCTCTGAATCCTTAAAAGTGTTTGCCTTGGTACTCACATTTGATCATGACACATTATGTCCATGTATCAAAACATCGCACTGTATTCCATAAATATATATAATTAAAAAAACAAAGCTCGGCTTAGATCAGTACTGGGGGCCACAGACAGGCTTTTCCAAGGAAACAGTCTCAGAAGCATTTCCACTTATTAAAGTTTATTAGGTACAAAGAAATGAATCTGCAGAGAGAGACATCAATAAATATAAAATACAGGTGAAACAAGGGGGAGTCGTGGCCACAGTGTCTGAGGACATGGGAGGAGGGCAGGGACGTCTCGGGGCGAGGTCACGGTCAAGGTCAAGGGTTCAACCTGCACTCTGCTGGGGTGCTTGGTGTGCCCTCGTGAGCTCGGGGGGTCGTGGGTCCAGTGACAGGTATGGAGGAGAGATGTGGTGCTGGATTCCTGAGATTTCTCCCTACTTGCCATTTTTTGGTTTCTGCTTGTTCCTCTTCTCTGTCCTCAAATGCTTTTATTTTTCATTTCTATCCCAGCAGTGCAGAAAGTGAACTTAGGAACAACCCACGGGGTGGGCGGTCCACCTATGGCCTTCATCACCATAATTAAAGCTTTTTACCCAACTGTTAGGAAGGCAGACTGGATACTGTGAAAATACTGAAATTCTGGCCTTTTGGAAACCTCCCAGAACCAGTACAACACCTCAGGAATGCTCAAGGCTGCAAAAAGTTCTTTCCCATTGATTTTAGCTGTTGCAACTTGGCCTGAGGTGAACTTGACCCTGACTCAGTTTCTCCTCTCTGGAATGAGAAGGCCTGCTTAGCAGTATGCTTGACCCCAGCTGGGTGACAGCGGGTGTCTGCAATCAATTTGGCCCAGCCCTCCTACCGTACACCGTTTCTGGTGGGCCTGGGCCTGGTGCCCCGCGGCGTGAGTGCGTTCCAAAGCAAACTCGCTTTGCTCTTCTCTCCCTCCCTCCTTCATCTGCAGCTACTTTGAGCAGAGCCCAGGGATCAGTCTGTTTGCTTCTATTTTCTCTCCTTGGACAGCCTTATCCCCAAGGATGGGCATTTGGGGTCAAGTAATAAGCAAACACCCACTTCCGCTTCCTTGCTGACACAACGGGCACTTCTGGCCTGGCCTGACTCTTTCTATTTTCAGGGTAGCTGAACTTGCTCACTGTCCCTGTCCCCGGTACCTGCCACAAGGCAAGGGACAGCCATCAGGCCAGTTACCTTCTCCTTCGGCTTAGAAGGGAGCTCACTTTGATGGAGGGTTCCCAGGTTCCTAAAGGGCAAGCGTGTGGCCAGATTTTTGAGGCAAGAGTTTTCATATTTTCCATAGAAACCCTGCACTTGGATGGGGGCTTGGAAGGCCTCTGAGACAGAATCAACAGTTCACTAGAGTCAGGAGTTGTGTATGCTTTTTAACCTGCAGAGAAAAAAAAAAAAAAGACCCCAAATCTCATAAAGCCAACCGTACCCCGGCTACCAGGATGGGGCGGAGAACTTGAGGAACAGGAGGAAAGTGAGGGAGAAGTGGGCTGTAAACAGTAAAAGCATTGGCTACTCGTAGGATAATCCAGTTACAAAAGGGGCCCCGTGGAAGGCATGGGAGGGGCCACGCCCACTCTGGCCATTACCTCGTGGTCTATTTACATTAGGCAGCAAAAAGACATCCCTGGACTGCAGAACGGAAGTGAGACAGGGCACCTCACTCACCGAGGCTGCGCGGGATGGCTGGGTGTGGGGGACACGCTACTTCCTCTGAGCTGCGTCACTATATAAGGCATTATTTGGTTTGATTTGCAGTCGGTGTGATGAGAATATAAAGTTATGCCAATAAGAAGGTGTGGGGGTACCGAGGACTTTGGAACCACCTGCAAACTAAGGACAATCTAAAAATGGTTCAGAATGGAGGAAGGGCCAGCCCGAAAGCCTATTTACAGAATGGACACGGCATTGTGGAGTGGAACAGGGCTCTGGCTGTGTAGACAGACGAATGCCAAGATGCCTTTAAAAAAAATGGAGAAGTGGTGATTGTTTTTAAAAATGGTACTCAGACTAAAATGCTGCTTTAAAGCCCGTGCAAACCACATATTTACAATAAATAAAATGTTCTGCTCAGAGCCTGTATGTCAGCTGAAGAGAGCTCAGGTACGATGGGGACCGGCATGTTCTCCTGGGGGGTGGCCATCCTGTGACATGGAACCCCAGGACCATGGCTTCATCGTCTTCTCACCGGAGTGTCTTTAGAGATAACTGTGGAAACATGGCAGGACATTACCAACTGGGTTAGAAGGCTCAATGCACCCAAAAGACGGCCCAGGGCTGGGCACTTCGGTTTGTCCTTATCACACAAGGTCACCAAGGTCGGGGAGATGGTCCCGTCATGTGCAAGGAACTGATTTTACCCAAGGGATCATAGGTGGAAAAAGAGATGACATGAGATATAAAGTTGGTGGTCGGTGGTGACCTAATGAGGTCTTATAAACGTCTACAGGATCATGCATCGCAATCAACTGGGCGGGAAATTCAGGGAAAGTAGAGAAGATGCTGAGGATGCCGGGTCAAGGCAACGGAAAAGCGGGAAAGGAATCCAGGCTCTTAGACTTCCAGCCCAGGGCTCCCACCCACCTGTGACCGCTGTAGCCACAGAGCAGCAGCAAGCGCTTTTGGGGCACCGTTTGCTGGCTAGGGCTCAGTGATTTCTCTGGGCATAGCTCTGTCTCACTGCAGTGAAAATGAATTAAGATGGTCTCCATAAAAGATTTGGAAATACTGTGGGAAATATAGATGGAAACTATCTTGAGATTCTACTTAACTCCTATTAGAATGGTAATCATCAAGAATACAAGCAATAATAAATGCTGGCGAGGATGTGGGGAAATAGGAACTCTTATATACTGTTGGTGGGATTGTACATTAGTACAACCACTTTGGAGATGAATATGCAGGTTCCTCAAAAGTCTAGGAACGGAGCCACCATATGACCCAGTCACACCACTCCTCGGTATCTTTCCAAAGGAATTGAAGTTAGAAATACTGTAGTGATAGCCGGGCGTGGTGGCGCACGCTTGTAATCCCAGTACTTGGGAGGCTGAGACTGGAGGATCTGGGTTCGTGGCCAGCCTCAGCTACTTAGTGAGGCCCTCCACAACTTAGCGAGACCCTGTTTCAAAATAAAGAATGAAAAAATAGGGCTGGGGGTGTAGCTTGGAGGTAAAGTGTCCCTGGGTTCAATCCCCAGTACCGCAAAAAAAAAAAAAAAGAAAATATGGAAATTGCAGAAATACACTAGGAAGGATGTAAAAGTCAGTGGTAACCTTCTACAGCCACTGGCCCCTTCTGCAGCTGGATGGAGTGTGAAGGACAGTGCCCGAGAAGGAAAGGACTAGAAGGGTAGAGAGCCAGGCCGCTGCTACTGTGTTACAGGCTGAAATTGACCAAAACCAGCTGTGATTTATTGTCCAAGACTCCGCTGGACTCTGCATGCCTGCAACAGACCCCAGAGCGCCAAAGCAGTTCCTTCAGAAAAGATTCTGCCAGTATAACTGGTGTCCAGGTGGGGGAACAGACTCCTGGTGTGTCTTGCCCTGACATCTTCCCAGAATCCTCTCCACCTATTAATTCTATGTATAGTATCCTCCTCTTCTTTTCCTTTTATGTATATATACTTTTCAAACTATGATCCTGTACCCAGTTTTTTTATTATTATTATTATTATTTGCATTACTGGGGATTGAACCCAGGGACACTTTACCTCCAAGCTACACCCCCAGCCCTATTTTTTATTTTGAAAGAGGGTCTCACTAAGTTGCAGAGGGCCTCACTAAGTAGCTGAGGCTGGCTGCAAACCCAGATCCTCTGGTCTCAGCCTCCCAAGTACTGGGATTACAAGCGTGTGCCACCACGCCCTGCCTGTACCCAGTTTTGAACCTGTGATTATCTGAGAATGGATATTGTGATTCTTGGATTAGCTGTGGTTAGAAAAGGAGGGTGCTTATTTGTTAGAGAAACCACTCCCTCTCCCAGGGAATATCCTGGCTTTCAGGAATCTAGTCTATAGATTCCTGAAGTCTATAGATACCCCACCTGGGGGAGGTGCTGGAATGATTCAGGGGGGTATAATGGCCTTGGGTACAGTTGGGAGGCATTGAATAAAAATAAGGGGACTGGGCATGGTAGTGCATACCTGTAATCCCAGGACTTGGGTGGCTGAGACAGGAGGATTGCAGGTTTGAGACCAACCTCAGCAACTTAGCGAGACCCTGTTTCAAAATGAAAAGGGCTGCGGGTGTAGCTCAGAGGTAGAATACTTCTGGGTTCAATTCCCAGTACCAAAGATAGTAAGTAAGTAAGTAAATAAATTAAATAAATAGGAGGAGGAAGCACGGGGTGGGGGGGGCGCTGAGTATTTTTTTTTTTTTTTGGAAAGGAGGTAGTAAGCTATTAAGTTTGGGATTTTAATCCCTTCTTCCTCTTTTTCTTAATGTGCCGTACAGCTGCAGAATGGCCCAGTTTAAGGATGAGCCAGCCCATCGTCTATTACACAGAACTCTGAAGCAGGAGGAGACCAGGGTAGGACTGAATACATGTTTTTGAAGAAACAAAGGACTTTTTTTTTTTTTTGCGGTACCGGGGATTGAACCCAGGGGCATTCTACCTCCGAGCTACACCCCCAGCCCTATTTTTTATACTTTATTTTGAAACAGGGTCTCACGAAGTTGCGGAGGGCCTCACTAAGTAGCTGAGGCTGGCCGCGAACCTGGATCCTCCGGTCTCAGCCTCCCAAGTACTGGGATTACAAGCGTGCACCACCACACCTGGCAAACAAAGGACTTTTAAAGAGGAGACCCTATCATGTGCAGGGAGACGCCGCCTCTGCCCGGTCAGGAAGGACTTCTGTCTAAGCTGTCTTGGGTGCGGTGAGGACATTTCTTCTTCAGCGCGTCTAATCCCACGGCACTTAGGTGGGCCCCCTCCCAGCTGTACCATTGCCTGTAGCCACCAGGACTGGGGTTGTGATGAAATTTGGTCAAAATCAATTATAATGTTGATGGAGGAAGAAGCCCCAAGGGTGCTACAAGAAACCCTGTATTCTACAGGCAAGAAAGAACACTGGATTATATTTTAATTATATTTTATAAGTGATAGAGGATTTTTTCCCACAGGTATCTGTGACCATCTTAATCAGGGAGGAATGGGGGAATGGTGGGGATAATTCTTGCAGACGGGTCTAAAGGGGTTCTGAGTGGCCGAACTTGCTTCCGTACGTGGTGGTGACTCCAGGAAAGCCCCCACCACCCTCCACATATTGAAACCGTGGTTACTTCATCTGGCTTAGAACAGAGCCATGCAAACCGCTTTCCCGGAAGAGTCTGAGGAAAGATGTCTAGCTACTGAGGACCCCTCCCCAAACCCACATCTCCAGGCTCCTAGAGATTTCCTGGCTTCCCTTTCAGACGTGGGAGGGACGTGCTACCTGAGAATTTCTGCCTTTGATGTCATCTGAGCTGTGTCCAGCTGCCTCGGCGGGGAGCCAGGGACCAGGTGTACGGCCTACAAGAAACAAGAACAATCTCACCATCGATGGCCCAGGGAGTGGCGCTGCACGCTTCACCAAGAGACTTTCGCCGAACCCGCGCTTGAAACATCAGCAAAGGAACCGACGGCAAGGTGGGCCTGTCACCCTGAAACCTTTAGGCTTCAGGCCCTAGACTGTGTTTCCACTCCGGGCTCCATGTCACAGACCATGGATACAGAGGTGTCACATCCAACATGCTAAGAAGAAAACACGTTATCAAGGTGTATCATCTTTGTGCATGTTGAAGCTTCCTGAGTCAGTTGTACCAAGCCCTCCATTACCTGCAGTATGCCAAGCACCTGGCCAGGGCCAATTAAAACTGTGTCCCAAGCCGGGCGTGGTGGCGCACGCTTGTAATCCCAGTACTTGGGAGGCTGAGACTGGAGGATCTGGGTTCGCGGTCAGCCTCAGCTACTTAGTGAGGCCCTCCACAACTTAGTGAGACCCTGTTTCAAAATAAAGAATAAAAAATAGGGCTGGGGTGTAGCTTGGAGGTAGAATGCCCCTGGGTTCAATCCCCAGTTCTGCAAAAAAAAAAAAAAAAACAACAACAAAAAAACTGTGTCCCATAAACAAAGGATCCATAAGGAAGGTCAGACACTTGGTCAAGCCCAGGAGCCACCCAGCCACCCACCAATCAGGTGTCAGGAGCCTGAGGATTCTGGGAAGAAAACCAGACCTCCATCCCTGCTGTGAGTCCCTCCCTACCCGCACACAGGGTGGGAGGTCTCCTCTAAAAGAACTGTGAGACCCCAAACGTGCACTCTCCCTCTTGAGATAGCCAATGTTCTTCCTTGAACATGTATCCCTCTCTTTCCTAAATAACCCTCTGTCTTTGTCTCTGGAACAAACAAACAAAAAAACTGTGTCCCAAAGCCCCCAGCACCCGGGCTGCTTAAAAAGAAGTGTGAAATAAAGAAATGTTAACCACTGATTATTTATAACAGCAAAAAACTAAAACTAATAATAACCTGTGTTCAACAAAAGTTTCAGGTGATCTAGGGTTCAGTGTCATAGGACAGAGTACGGAGTTCAATGTTTATGAAGACTTGATTTAGGGAGATGAAACTATACAAATAAAACAGTCTCACCTATTTTTAAAGTTCATCGAAAACATAAATAGTAAAATAAAATATCTTCTCTAGGGTGGTAGAATTACCATTTTTGTGTGTGTGGTACTGGGGGTTGAACTCAAGGGCATTCTACCTCTGAGCTATACCCCCAGCCCTATTTTTTATTCTTTATTTTGAAACAGGGTCTCACTAAGTTGTGTAGGGCCTCACTAAGTAGCTGAGGCTGGTCACGAACCTGCGATACTCCGGTCTCAGCCTCCCAAGTACTGGGATTATAAGCGTGTGCCACCACACCCAGCTAGAATTACCATCTTTAAAAATGAATCTCTCTTAAGAAATATTTTTGAAGTTTTCTACATTGAGCATACATAAGCCATTGTAAGAATCTTGTAAGGCAAGGCACAGTTTTTTAAATTTTTATTTTATTTATTTTTGTGGTATTGAGGATTGAACTCAGGGGTATTCTACCTCTGAGCTACACCCCCAGCTCTATTTTATTTTTTATTTTGAAACAGGGTTTCACTAAATTGCAGAGAACCTTGCTAAGTTGCTGAGGCTGGCCATGCACTTGCGATCCTCCTGTCTTAGCCTCCGAAGTACTAGGATTACAAGTGTGCACCACCATGCCTGACAAAGTACAGGTTTTTTTTTTTTTAAAATAAGCTGTTGCACAGAAGAGTCTTGGAAACTTATAAAACATGAATCAAATGGGCACTGTAACTTTATTTTTTGATACTGGGGATTGAACCCAGAGGCATTTTACCTCCAAGTTATACCCCCAACCCGATTTTATTTCTTATTTGCAAACAGGGTCTCATTCAGTTGCAGAGGGACTCGCTGAGTGAGGCTGGCTTTAAACCTGCAATCCTCCTGTCTCAGCCTCCCAAGTACTAGGATTACAAGCGTGCACCACCATGCCTGGCTGGCACTGTAACTTTCATTAAAACATTGTTAAATTAATGAGTCTTGCTAAGTTGCTGAGAGTCTTTCTAAGTTGCTGAGGCTGGCCTTGAACCTATGGACCCTCATGTCTCAGCCTCCCAAGTACTGGGATTACAGGCATGCATGACTGTGCCCAGCTAGGGACCTTGTTTCTTACACTTTGCAGCCTCTGGCGCTTGCAGGGGCATGCCGAGGAGGAGCACATGCAGCACCTGTCTCCTGCGTTGCTGGGTCTTCTCAGTCTATTTAAACCCCGTGGGAGGGCTGAGGTGTAGCTTAGTGGTAGAGTGCTTTCCTAGCACGCACAGGCCCTGGGTTTGATCCCCAGCACTACACAAACACACACACCCCTAATGAAATCCTAAGGGGTTGTGATTTTTCTCTCATCTGCCTTGGTACCATGTGCCCCCCTTTCTCTCTCTTTCTCAATTAAAAGACTACACGGGGCGCCCTCCCTCTGATGTGCAGTCCCGCAGCCAGCAAGGAAAGCGCCGCCCAGGTGTGGAGTGCAGCGAGCTGGAGGGGCTCTGCTCTGCAGGAAGCCGCGCCTGCAGAAGGGACCTCGCCAGGACATCTGAAAGGACAGGCTCCTGGAGTCTGGTCCCTGATTCCTGTCTCTGGCTAGCCCTGGACTCTGATGGGTCTCCATTTGGGTGCACAGAGGAGTGGGACTGGGGGCCTTACACCCAGCCCTCACCCCATACTGTCGACTCTGCCCCTTCTACTCCCTCCTGCCCAATCTGGCCCAGCGTGGCACAGGAATTGGCTCGTGTCAACTAGCGGGCAGGGCAGCAACACTATGTGGTCCGCACCATAGCCCTTGCTTTCTTCTGATCCCCCTGCTGTTTTGGCCCTAGGGGCAGGCCGAGCTGGTAAGCTCGGCCAAGCCACTCTTGGAGCCTGACCACACAATTAAATCAGGAAGGAGCTCTCTCTGCGCTGAGTCCCCACCTCGGCAGTACACTGGAATCACGTGGCACCTTTCAAAAATACTGACATCTGGGCCCCACCCTGGGTGTCTTGATTAGATGCAGCCCAGAGTTCAGGATGTTTTAAAGCTTCTAGGTCATTCCAACGTATAGCCACAGATGAGAACCATTACCCTAAGGACGTTTTCCATTTCATGGTTTGTCAAATTCTGAATGGGGGGGAGGGGGTTTCAATTTCTTCTCCAGCTATTCATGTAAAACACCTGTATCCCATTTCACGGTGGGTTGGGGGTGTTTAGTTCTCTAGTCCGAAGTTCTAGGGAGTTGAGGGAGGCGTGGTGAATTCGGGCATCCAAATCTGACACCAGTTAACAGGAAGATGACAGGTTCAAGGCCAGTCTCAGCAACTTAGCAAGACCCTGTTTCAAAAAATAAAATAGGGCTGGGGGTGTAGCTCAGAGGTAGAATGCCCCTGGGTTCAATTCCCAGTACTAAACAAAACAAAACAAAACAAGACAAAACAAAACAAAACCCTCTGGTGTTGTATTAAAAAACTCCAAATGAACTCTTAGATATCAGGATAAGTAAATGTTCTGAAACTTCCAAAAGTATGCATAGCGCCACATCCTTGCAGGAGGACAATAAGATCATGACCTCATCCTCTGAGCAGCCTGTGGTTGGTCAGTGCACACTGAGCACCCACTTTTGGGGGATCAGGAAAAGCGAGGAGTCTCGCCAAGGCGGTACTTACTTCTGGGGACCTTGCTGGGGTAAATCTTCTGGCTCGGTTTATATTCGTCCGGAGGGGGGAAGTCTTCCACCGAATGGAACGTGAATTTGGACTCAAAGTCATCTGCACACACGGGAAATGGTAAAGTTTACTTGGGCTACACCATGCTCCAAGCTCGGTGATTCCCGGCCCACAGGTAGCTGGGCGAACACACTGCTTTCTGCTTGCCTGCTCCGCGAGGGTTGGGACAGCATTGCTATTTGCCTAGGCCATGTGTGCACCTTTCGCCTTTTACTGCTTGGCTGGGCTGAGGGGAGCAGGAGAAGCAACATCAACAGTCATTTCCCATCACCTACCCCAACTTACTCCAACCAATATATGAAGGAAGCTACTAACGGGGTGCAAGTGGTGCAGGGCTATCCAAGGGTCCAGAGTTAGGGGTGAACCCACAGGGGACCAGCACCCCAAAGCAGCTCCTATGTGGGCCCTTGGGGAGAGCTCTGGGGGAGGAAGAGCTGGGCAGAGGAGTCCTCAGCGTGGCTGGTGAAAGGAACATGGTCGGGGTGCGGTATGGAAAGGGTTCTGCCCCGAGTGGCCCTTTCACGGGCTGACTTCCTGCTTTGGGATCTGGCCTCCTGTCTGATAGCAGCCCAGTACACTGAAGGGAGGTTTTGTGGTCACATCTGACCCCAGGTGGCTGTAATTCCCATCCCCATAACTTTGCTCTAATTGCCCCCATCTGGTGGGCTTTCCACCTGTGCCTCCCCCTTATCCAAGTGGCACTGGCATATTGGGCTCCTGCACTCATTCCTCCGTGGAGACACACGCACACACATGGTTTAAATGTTGGTTTTCTTCTCTTTCTCTAATCTGAATCGGACGTCTTGAGAGTGGGTGCTGGAACCACCCAGAAAGAGTTGAGAACAGCCCGCAGGCTGTTCTGGGCTCCAGTGAGCCCCTGGTTCATTGAGGAGCATGCACCCCGCAAGGCAGCACAGCGGGCGGGCCATCCCTCTCCCAAGGCCTCCTCGGCGGCAGTGCACCCCACTTACCGATGATGTGCAGGCTTCCGTTTCGCAGCTGACCCCCGGGCTGCTGGGTCGGGCTCCAGGCTAGGGCCTGCTGGCTCTTGCTCGAAAGCTCGGTGGTGGGTGATCTTGCAGGAGGGGCTGGGGGTGGGTTTAGCCTTCCCCCACCGGTCCCTTAGGGAGAAGATGACAGGCCGTTCAGAGATAGGAATGGGGACGACGTGCTATAACTTTATATAGGTTCCCAAGTGAGGGACACCACCTCCCCGGGGGCGCTGGGATGAAATACAAATACACAAGAGAATGAAATGGTCACTGCATCTTTCTCTTTACTCAAAGAAGGTAGAGTCCAGGGAGGCACTGGGTAATTTTTTTTTTTTTTCTGAAAAGGGGGTAGTGCACCAAATAAGTTTGGGAACCTGATCTTTGGATGTTAGACAATATAGCGAGTAAAAGGGCAGCCTCTGGAGCCACACTGTTTCAGACTGAATCGTAGCTCTCCCATTGGCTCACTCAGCCTCTGTGCGCCTCAGTCTCCTCACCTGTAGAGTGGGCACACTAGTACAGACACCTCTGAGGGTGCTGGGAGGACTCAGTGAGTTAAGTCAAGTCAAGCAGCCGGGCCTGTGGGCTGCTGAGATAATATTGGTGATGGCGATGATTCTCAGTATCAGAGGGAATGGCCAGAAGAGGGGACCCACTGCAGAGTGACGGGCACCGGAAGGGCAGGCTGAGGTGAGAGCCCGGCAGGAGGCCAGAGGGACGGCTGCAGGGGTGTGCTCCTGCCCAGATCGGCTCTCACCTGACCTCCTGGTTTCTCCTTCTGGTCAATGTAAACCCTGCCCACCCATCAGGGCCCCGCTCAAGCCTTTCCTGGGCTAGCGGGCAGCAGGACCACTTTCTCCTTTGACAGTGCTCTGACCCTCCGGGCAGTCAGAAACCCCCATCTTGCACCCTAGTACAGGTATTCCACAGGGGTTATTTCCTCTCTCAGCTGCCCGGAATGACAACAAGACCACTGTCACCTGAGCTAGATGCTCACGATTACCACCTCCTGCCTCTCCCCACGCAGGGCTGGAGTAGAAGCCACCCTCGCTCAGTAGAGGATCAAGCCACAAGAGGCCAGAGGGCACCCGCTGCTGGCCCCTGATCGGCCATGCCTGGCACTGCGCCTTCCCAGCTCCGCCCTCACCGTCCGCCATCGCCCTGTCTCCTTTCCAGCCTCCTTCCCACTTTCTGGTCGTCCCTCCGGAGGCACCAGGATCCACTAGGGATTTATTTGCTCCCACAAGCAGACGAAAGGAGCCAAGAGCTAACAGGCTGCGACCTCTGGATGAGGTGCTGCCTCTCCTCCTGGGAAGGGAGAAGGAAGGAAGAAAGGAAGGAAAGAAGGAGGGAGGGAGGGAGGGAGGGAAGGAAGGAAGGAAGGAAGGAAGGAAGGGAGGAAGGAAGGAGACACTGCAGCCCCAACCACATGCACCTCTCGTAATACTCCTCACAGTCCATGGAAACGGTGGCATCATTATTATTCCTTTGTCAAATGAAAAAAAAATAAGAAAGAAGATGGAAGGAAAAAATCCACCCACTGGCATCTGATTACACAGGAGTGGCTGGGGAACCGAGGATTTGAACTCACATTTCCCCAAATCCAAAACTTTTTTTTTTTTACTCTACTATGTACATTTAAAAATCACAGATACCAGAAAGGACGCACCACTATAAATGAGGGTCCTCCTAGTGGCCAGTCAGTTGAAAAGAGAATGATAAAACCATCTCTCTTATGGTCAAGAGTCTTAAAAATATCTTTGCCCTTTTAGGAACCTATCCCCTAAAAAATATCCAAAATGTAGACTAAAATCTCTGAAGGTATTTACTATAATATTATTCATAATGTTATGGAATAATGTTCCATTTATGGAATCAACTTCAATTTCTAACACTAGGAGTATAGCATATACTGATTATCATACTTGCTTATAAATAAATTTTAATAATTTGGCAAAACTGCTTTTAATGTAGTATTAAATAAAAAACAATACACAGTCGGGCATGGTGGCACATGCCTGTAATCCCAGTACTTGGGAGGCTGAGACAGGAGGATTGCAGGTTCAAGGCCAGCCTCAGCAACACAGCAAGGCCTTCAGCAACTCAGTGAGACTCTGTTTCAAAATAAAAAATAAAATAGGGCTGGGGGGGTGTAGCTCAGAGATAGAATGCCCCTGGGTCCAATCCCCAGTACCACACACAAAAAAATTACAAAATTATATGTGCAAATGCTAAGGATGTAAATATATATATATATTTAAAAAATAGAAAATGATGTCCAAATTAGAGTTTTCATCTCTGAGTGATGTTATTATTTCTTTCTCTTTGTTCTATAATAAGCCTGTACTGCTTGGGAGGAGATACATTTAAGAAACTTTCTGCATCAAAGGTCCAAAAAACATGGGCAAGTGTGTATGTATGTAAGTGTGGATGTGTGTGTGTGTGTGGTGTATTTATCAGGGTGTCTGTGTGTACGGATGAGTGAGTGTTGAGTTCGTGCGCGTGTTTATGAGTGTGTGTGGGTGCAGGTATGTGTGGATGTGTGGATGTATTTTCCACGTGGAAGGGCACCATCGGTGCATGAAGTCTCAGCACTTCAGGACCAGGAGATCAATCCTGAGCTATGTACACTCAATGCACAATTCTGTGCTCTCCGTGTAACAGAATCATTTTTACTCTTTGGCTCAAGACACAGGTCCTGCTTCCTTGAGATGCAGAACGAGCCAAAAGACAGAATTTGTGTCCAACCTACTGAGACCGGTGCAGATGGAGGCGGGAAGCCAGGCGGGGATAACTCAACGACTACATCAGAGACCTAGCTGCAGCCACCCCCTCTGCACCCAGGGAGAGCAGTTCTGCTGTCAGAGAAGGTCGGTAAGGAAGGCAAATGACCCTTCTCTAGCGCTCAAGGTTGCTAGGCCCCGTGCCAAGCACCAGCCTTAGAAGAACTCAATCTCTACGACAACCCCACGGGGTGGAAACGGTGGCTATCCCCTTTCAACAGATGAAGAGAAGCAAGCACAGAGAGGCTACGCGGTTGTCCAGGGCCACACAGCTAATGATGGCCACTTCCTCGGTTTCTTTTTTCCTGGTCTGGGGCAAGTCTCCCAGGCTCCCTCGCCCTTGGTTTCCTCCTCTAAAATGACTACTTCCAGCTCTCTGTGTGCATGTATGTTAACACCAAACTGATACTCATTGTGATGTGAGACTACAATGCACCAATAAAAACATTAAAAAAAAATGACTACGTCCAACAGTGAAGTCCCATGGAAGGACCCGGTTTTACTGTGCTCCCCCAGGGCAAGGGCTAGCTAGCTCTGGTCTCAAACACACCCCAAGGGCACGGACATTACAGACCCCTACGGACCTCGGAGGACCCTCGCGGTGGTGCAGGAGCTGCAGGAGCTGCTTACCTGGGCCTCGGCCGATCCTCTTCTTCTGCAGGGCGGGCTGAGACCCGGGAGGGCCGGGGGGCCCCTGGAAGCTGGGGGACTTGGGGGGCAGCGGGGGCGGGGTGTCGCTGCTGCTGTTGGCGCCTGGCAATGGGGGCGCGGGCGCCCGGGGCGCGCAGGAGGCGTACAGGGGCGGCGGGGGCGGCGGCGGGCCGGGGGGCTCCCGCACCTCCTGGGCCGGGCTGGCGGGCTCAGCGGCGAGGCCGGGGTAGCCGCAGGGCGGGAGCACGGGGAGCGGCGGCGGGAGCGGCGGCAGGTGCAGCGGGGCGAGCTGGGGCCTGGCCGCCTTGTCGCCGAGCAGCGCGGCGGGCGGCAGCGGGGGCGGCGTGGGGGGCAGCGGGGGCGCAGCCGGGGGCGGGTTCCCTTTGGGCGGGCCGGCGGGGGGCCCCGGCGGGGCTCTGATGGGGGAGGCCGGGGGCGGCGGGGGCGGCGGGGGCGGCGGGGCGGGCACGCTGGGGCGCGGCGGGACGGTCCCCAGCCTGGGCGAGGCCGGCGGGTTCAGGGGGCCGCTGAGGGTTTTGGCGGGAAGCCGGGGGGACGGCGCGCGCGAGCCAGGACCCTGCCCTGTCTTGCCACCTGGAAGGGAAACAAAGTCTGGGTTAGCTCAGCGACAGAGGGAGGACGGTGTCCGGGAGTTGATGGTAGCTGCTTTTCCTGCAAATCCAGAAAAACTCCGGGGGCCTCCATGCTACACCTGTCCTGCAGATCAGCTCGGCTGGATGAGCCCCGAGGTCCTTCCCCGCAGGAGGGAGCTGTCCATCTCCTAGACAAACCCAGGTCAGACCACTGCTCTCTTCTTGTTCCGGGGCTCGCAGCCCCAGGCACAGAACTACTGACCTCCTGCACCCCTCCTGTGGCAAGGCCCCTGGCACTCCTCCACTGCCGCCTGCCAGGTCTGCCGCCCTCAGGCTCTAGTTTGGAGCCTCAGGTGTACCAGCCCAGAGCTCCCAGCAGGAGGTTTTCTTCAGGGCCAGTGTTTTGTGAACAAGGACTTCCTTTGTTTCTGTATTGCGAGCAGAAGATGCATGATTCTCGGAATATATAGGGGAAGTTAGCAGGAAGACCCTTCCCTTGACATTCCAACCCCAGGGACCTTGAACCACCTACCTCCATGATCTCTGGGCGTTCAAAGCCCTTTCCCAAGAACTTGCTGTGCTAATTTCCAAGGGCCTGGAAGACTGGGGTGGAGGGGGGTCCCTGGGAGGGGCCAGACAGTCTCTACACAACCTTGCACCTCTGTTAAGAGCTCACTGTTCATGTGGCAGAAGATCAGGGGCCAGGAAGGCTTGGGCCCCATAATCCCTGAGTTAGTGATGTTCCTGGAGTTTATTCAGCTTGCTGGCTAAAGAGCACAACCTGGGAAATTTGCTTTTCTGTAGTTCACAATAAATATATTTGCCCAATTATAATGCAATACTTAAGAAATATCCAAAGCCCACTAAAGTACAAATGATTGCAGTGGACTTATTGCAAAAATGGCCTCAATTACCCACTCATGCCTGATTCTATAATCTTTGAATATGACTGAATATGAATATAATCTTTCAAGATGATTGAATATGATGTTGAAAGAGAAAGTCCATTTCCCTATCCAGGTCTCTGGCTGGGCTTGTCACTTGCTTCGGATGTGGTAGGAATTAATGCCTCCTAGACTTCTAAGTTAGTTCCTAGTAGCTTCCAAGACTAAGCCTCTAGAGCCTCTATGGATATCTTCTTTCTCTCTTGGAACCCTGCCATCACCATGACAAGAAGCCCTGAACCATTTGGATCCAAGGTGAGTCAGGCCAGCTGTTCCAACTGAGGTTGCAGACATAAAGGGGAAGTCTAAGATTAGCAAAGCCACCTATGTAGTTTCCAATTGTTCACAGATGCTAGCTGGGACTACCCTAGGTTGCTAACCCATAGAATTACAGGCTAAATACATTGTTTAAAGCACCTAAGTGTTAGTGTTTTGTTACACGGCAATACCTAACTGATACAATGACTAAGAGCCATTATATCCCACACATTGCTAGTGAATCCACAGTGATGTCACTAAGATCTTCTATTGTTATTTGCACCTCTGTCTATACTCTGCAGGCGGGGCCATCATCATGCTATTGCTAAGTGATATACACTCTGGCAAGTCACTCTTCAATGATTACAACAGGATGATGATTTAAAAGAACAGTCTGTGCTTTGGAAACTTCCCGTGTTTAAGGTCCCAATACATGATCTCTACATGACTGTTGATGAAAGACACGTCACTCACTGGCACATGCAGATTGTCCAGTCGGTCTCACAAGTCCACAAGGTAGCTAGTCTGGGTGCTTCCTTACCTGCCACATCCCTCTGGCCTGCTGGTCGCAACACAGGAAAGCCGCCAGCAAAGAGATCTCCCAGGGCTGGGGGAGTGCTTCCTCCTCGGGCATTGGCAGAGCCTCCTCCGGCATTGGCAGAGCCTCCTCCTTCTTTGTTGGTTCCTTTTGAACCTTCAGAGAGAAGAGGAAAGTAGAAAAGACCTGTGATCTGGGCTGAGCAGTTCCTCCACTCTGGGCTGTGGTCTAAACTGCCCTGGGCAGCCTTCCATTACCCCTCTCCAGTGTCACCGTTCCACTCTGCGTCTCCCCATGCACCCTCTGCCTTGACACTCGGCCGGCTCCTGTGTCTAGGTATATCTGCTCCAGTCCTACCAAAGAGCTGTCTGTGTCCAGCCACCCTGAAAAGCGACCAAAGGGACCCGAATACTGCCGCTTAGTGGATGCCGATGGAGGAACCGGCAGCACATTGCAAATTAGAAAACCCACACATGGTAGGTGTGGAGCTGTTCCTATTTTTAATGGGCATTGGGAGAATTAGATAAGGAAAACCCACGAATTTAATTCGGTCTGTCATTTTAAGTTTCTGTGTGCAGAGCATTGATGAGAACCACGAGCAGCAAGCGAAGGCCTGCAATGCTTTCTGCTTTGGAAATCTCCCTCCTGTCTCCCCAGCTCTCAGGCCCTGGGCCCCTCAGGCTACCCTGAGCTTGTTCTTCTGTGGAACACAAAGTCCCAAGGCTTGGGTGTCATGAACACCAGCCTTGTAGCTGTGCACAACTGCCAACAGCAGAAACTGAGGAGATGTTCAGCTGCGGCAAGACTTCCTGGCAGAAAATGTTAACAACCCGAAGCTAATGTGCAGGGAGAAATTAGGACACAGTGCCCACTGGCGGATGAAAGTGGCCAGATTATTCTGAGCATTAATACACATTACTCACGGAGGTGATTAGGAAGGAAGTGGGTGTGCCAATTAAACGGGTTAATTTGTTAATTGAACTTAACCAGTTAAACAGTGGCTCTAAACCAGAAACTAATTTTTATTATAACCAATGTTAAAAATGTTTCTTTACAAGTGCATTTCTCTTTGTGTGTTATCATAGATAATTCCAGATATGAGACACAATTATGTTTTTAGGATTATTTTTGAGAATTACCATCATGTACAGCATTGCAAAATATATGAACACATAATAATACCTTACATTACTAGACAGTTTCACATGTATTATTTCAACCTTCACCATCTTGACCAAAAATAAATAAATAAATGAATAGTTATTATTCCTCCCCCATTTTGCAGATGAGAAAACTGATCCTCACAGAGGTTCCCCGGGAGATGGTGTTACAGCATATGCCTGGGTTTGATTCACAGTGCCAAGAAAAAAAAAAAGACGGCCCCTAATTTGTCTGGTAGTAGAAACAGGACTCAGTGCGGTCGTCTGACCCATGTGAAGCACTCCTCTTTCTCTACCAGGATCTGGAAGACAGAAGGCTGCAGCCATAGGATTCCGCCAGACAAGAATTCTGAATACATCTGAATAAAAATTTTGCATTTTTTTATGTTGAGAATTTCATTTTTTTTAATCATTGAATTGGAGACTGTGTTGACACAGGGTAAGTGATACTTTTGTTACCTCACCATGGATACACAAAATATGGCAAATCCAGACAATGAGATTGTATGGAAGGACTGGAGTACGTTACATGCTCCAGTATGGACGGACCTTGGAAATACCACGCTGAGTGACAGAAGCCAGACACAAAAGGCCACATGTGCCACGGCTCCATTCCTATGGGATAGCCAGAATAGGCACATCCATGGAGACAACGTGGATTGGCGGTTGCCAGGGCAGGGGGCGGGAAGGAACGGAGTGACTGCAGATGGGTACAGGATACTGGAAATGCTCTGGAACTAGACAGAGGGGATGGCTGCAACCACATTGTGAATATATTAAGTGCCACTAAATATATTGAATGCCATTTTAAAATGGTAGAAAGGGTGGATTGTGTTGTGTGTATTTTATTGCAGTGAAAAAAGAAATTATCCCACCAAGGAGTTTTTCTTATTTTTTCCATTTGAAAAGCGATGGATGGAAGATACACTCTCAACCCTCCGTGGACTGGAACGGTAGCTCGGACTGTCCTGCCCGTGGCTCGGTGTGTGCTGGGTCACGAAGGTCCTGGGTACCACACACCCCGGCACTGAGCTGCCCACTTACTCTCGATCTGCGGGGCGCTGCGGTCGTTGATCTGCGTGACTTTGCGCAGGCGAGTTCCTTGCTGGATGTCGGCCAAGAGGGCGCTCCGGCCTTTGGGATCTGCCTTTCTCGAGCTGGAAGCATCAGTGCTAACCTGTCAAGAAAAAAGAGATTTCACCATCACTGCAGCGGTGAATATTTGACTGTTCTCCTGCCTCTCCTGCCCCATCCCCAAAGCTGATCCCGCTGCGGCAGTTACCTATAGGTTTCCCCAGAGACTGCCGCGGCCCGGCCCACACCTCTCTCCTTGGGACTTAGAATGGACTCTTTCTTTTAGTGGGTTCAGGCCAAGTGCCCACATGTGCATGAGGTCCCGGAGGTCATAGGGGGTCCTCAATCATAGTCCCTCCTTCCCCATTCCTAGGAAGCTCCCCCAGACACACACACACCTGGGCTTCCGTCTGTGTGTACCCGGCCCCTGCTTCCAGGTTCTGGATGATCACCCTGCCTGGTCCCTCGGGTCCCTGCTGAACCGGAACCTCAGCTGGCCCCAGCTTGTTAATGGGAGTGGTTCTCGTGCTCTGCCTCGCCCTGGACCATTCTGAGCAGTGCTGAGGTCTTGCTCAGTCCTTTGGTGCTCATGCCCTCTTGCTGTGGGTCCCAGGAGGCCCAGCATAGGCCCATTGTGTCTCTTAACCAAAGCAGATTCGGGCTCTGGGAGCTGGCTGAGGAAGGGACTGTGATCACCATGTGATCTTGGAGCAGAGAGGCGAATTGGGGAGCTCAAGAGAAAGTGGGGCCTGGAGGGGTCAGAGAATTGGGAAGAGGGGAGAAGGGAGGCTGGGCCTGCGGTCCGTCCCCACCAAGCCTTGCGAGTTGCAAGAGAGCTTGTCCTCCTTTCATGGAGGAGGAAGCCATGGCTTTGACGTCATCTGCTCCAGGTCACAGAGCTGGGGTCACCCCCAAATGGGCTGAATCCTAAAGTTAGCCACAAGCTTTTCACTCTGCAATACCAGCAATTGAAGGCACACGCCATCTTTAGGATACGTGCCCTAGAGACTTCTCAAATGCTCCATAAATACATTAGGAAGAATAATTTTTGTCTTAACTGTGCAAATAGTGCTGAGATCCAGCTGTTTCCCTTCCTCTGTAGCTTGGATTGACATATAGCAGGGGTTTCCATGGGATATCAGAACCAGAGAGCAGAGAAAAAAGATGAGGGAGGTTGGCAAATAAGGGGAGGGAAGGGGTTGCCCTGGAAGACACAGCCAGAGGGTTGGCAGTCTATACTAGGTGACCTCAGAGATGATTAAATATTTTTCAAGGCAAGACATACTTCTTAGTCCCTACTGTAGAGAGAATATTGTGTGTCTTTGGGTTTCAGTTTAAACATAACCAGGTTAGGGGTCTTTTTTGAACCCCAATTTAAATAAGGCCATGCCTTGTTCTTTCTTAGGATGCCATATTCCTTTTCCCTCTGTCACATTTATCACAGGGTATAAGTTTATATTCATCTTCCTATTGTGAAAGTTTGGATAAAGGGTGGCAAGCTGGAGTAAGGGCCGGGGCCAGTAGCTCTCCCTCACATTTAGGTTAAGACTGAGTAGGGATTTCAAAGAGGGATTGAAAATGGACCACTCACAGCCTAGATCTAAGGGCCAATCAGGGCCCAGATCTAAGGACCAATCAGGACCCGGATCTAAGGACCAATCAGAGGAGTTGCCATGCTATATAAGCTGGTGTCCAGAGAACAAAGCAAATGGCTTCAGCAGTATGAAGAGGGAAAAGTAGAGACCAGCACTAGCCAACCTCGAGGGGAGGAGTGGCTACAAGCAAGAAGGCAGGAGCAGCAGCAAGCAAGCTTGCAGAGCTGTAGAGCCAACAAATCAGAGTAGCAGCAACAGCAATTTGATGGTGCCTCCTCAGCAGGCTGCCCTCTCAAGGCCCCTCCCTGTGCGGGAGTCCTGCTGCCTTTTCCTGTCTCCTCCTTTAAACCCTGTCCCCTGATTCCTATGTCTCCTAAGTTACATTCTTTTGGTTCTTGGAGACAGGAACTGAGGTAGGCTGTGGGTCTGGGGCTGAGACCTGCTAGCCCCGGCCCAACCTGCAGCTGTTCTTTTATCAGTGGCTATGAGTTTACTGTTCATCACCCCCAAGGACTCCCTACCAGGAACAAAGATCTGTTCGTTTTGTTCACAGTATATCCCAAAGAGTAGAATAGGATCCGGCCTGAGTGAGGTTTAATAACTATTTACTGGATGGATGGATGGATGGATGGATGAATGGACTAGACCCAAGAGAGATAAGACTCTCTCCTTGCACTCAAGGGCATACACATGTGCCAGGGACACAGGTGCACACTGTGAGGAACTCACCCATCCTCTAGTGCAACACATGATTGAGTTCACAGAGCCCCACAGAGGAGGGCTCAGAAATGGCCACACAAACCAGGCGAGAGCTTAGATGGAGCCTGACACATAATGGGATTTACCCATCCTTGCGAGAGCCATTTTCTGTTCAGAAAAGGGTAAAGCAAGCTGGGGTGGTGGTGGTGCACACCTGTAATACCAGTACTTGGGAGGCTGAGACAGGAGGATCGTGGGTTTGAGGGCCAGCCTCAGCAACTTGGGCCCTTAGCAATTTAGCAAGACCCTGTTTCAAAATAAAAAATAAAGCCAGTCTGGGGGTATATCTCAGGGGTAGAATGCCCCTGGGTTCAATCCCCAGGACCAAAGGGGGGAGGTAAAGCAGGTTTGCTGACTAGAAATTCAGGGGTTCCATTGTCATGTCACAGATAGAAGCAAAGGCCACTGTGGTTTGGGCTAAAATGGGCCGAGTCCACATTTTCACTGGCTGAATCCGAGGCGCAGGTTATGAATCTTATGCAGGCTTTGAAAGGTGCAAGCTTCCAAGTCAGGTTCCTCTTGCTGGGACACATGTTTTCTGAGAAGAGCTTAAGGTTGATCGTCAATGAGACGGCTGAGGAAGGGGCCCAATTCTAAGCCAGTGGATCTACGTGGATATAGATATACATGGAATGGCTGTCTAAGCGCGCATGTACAGCAGGTAGTTCCCAAACAACCTGTTTTTAAAATGCCCGCCGGGCGTGGTGGCGCACGCTTGTAATCCCAGTACTTTGGGAGGTGGAGACCGGAGAATCCCGGGTTCACGGCCAGCCTCAGCTCTCTCTCTCTCTCTCTCTCTCTCTCTCTCCCTCTCTCTCCGTCTCTCTCTCTCTACTTAGTGAGGCCCTCTGCAACCTCGTGAGACCCGGTTTCAAAATAAAGTATAAAAAATAGGGCT
>PVJS01006977.1:0-38151 GCA_004027185.1 Glis glis
TCACTAAGGAGAGAGAGAGAGAGAGAGAGAGAGAGAGAGAGAGAGAGAGAGAGACAGGGAGAGAGCGAGAGAGCTGAGGCTGGCCGCAAACCCGGATCCTCTGGTCTCCGCCTCCCAAAGTACTGGGATTACAAGCGTGTGCCACCACGCCCGGCTACTATTTGTTAAAAACATGAATGACTGAGTAAAATTCCATTGTGTGTACATCCCACAAATTTAAAATCCAAAATTATATCATTTGCAGGAATATGGATGGAACTAGAGAGTATTAAGCTAACTGAGATTAGCCAATCACAGAAAGTGAAGGGTCATATGTTTTCTCTCATATGTGGAAGCTAGGGAGAAATTGGGATACAAGAGGGACTTCAGATGAAGGAGTAGAAACCCCAGAGGAGCGATGGAGGGGGTCTAGACGAAGGAGGTTTTGGGGGTGGGGGAGAGACTCAATGAAGGAAACACTTCAACTGATGCTATGTACATATGCAAAATTATCAATGCCAATCTCAATATCATGTATGGGGAAGGGCAGGGATGTTGGGGGGAGCTCACCAGTACTGTGTGCATGTATGTCCCTAACACTCTGAACTCCATTATGAGGTGTGGTTACAATGCACCAATAAAAGTATATTTAAAAAATGAATGAGTGAGAGAATAAATGATGGAATGTAGTTAGAGGATTCCTATAAACAAAATGGCTCATGCACACACATGTTCACACATACAACACAATCATATGGACAGTACATATGCTCACATAATACATACCCCCACACACACACATGGACCAGGTAACTAGAGAGCTAGGTAGAAGCCGGGTGAAATGGCAGGTGTAACTCCTCCACCTTCCAGAATCATCCATTTGTAACTTTTTGTATTAGTGTCCTTGTCTAAAAGTCACAAATGCTTATTGCTAGTTTTCTCCTGGTACATCAACCTCAATTTTTCACAGAGGAATTTGTTTTAACTCTTACTAGCCTAGGATATGGCTGTTCTATCTCCACATAATGTTCAGCTATCACAATGTAGGCAATATCAGAATAATGCATACAACATTCTGGGAAAAACATCAGTACCCACACATGGGCTGCTTACCTTCACCTTCTGGAACACCAGATATTAAAATAAAAATTCAGGAAAATCAGGCCAACCATTGATTTTGCCATAATACCCTGGTATGTATCATTATTTGGCAACCTGTCAGACAGTTTTCAATTCCGGTGACAGTATTCACAATCAAACCAATTTCGATTAATTTTGCGAGAATCATTTAAAGAAACATCAGATTCCTGATTTAAATCAAGATGCATGGCACCTTCTACTTTTCACTCATCTTGTCATTTTAGGAGGGAAAAATGCAGCCATTTGTCTGGCACTGTTTTATAAATGTAAACTCATGTTGCTTATCACTCCTGGTTCCATTATTCTCCAGAGACTCACGTTTTTATTTTTCCTCCCTAACAGTTGCTCCATTATTTTATTAGTGTCCAAAATGAGACCTTGTAGACAGTGATGATCATAGAATAATGGAAATTAGAGATGGAAATGACAGATTAGGTCTCCTTGTCTATTCCCTGGGGCTAATGTTCTTGTCAGTCTACAGCTCAGTGCTTTAGCCTGTCTTGTTCTAAATGACACTGGTGCTAGGGCCTCCACCGCCTCCCTGGAGGCTCTTGTCTACATCCTAAGACTGTCTCTACATACAGCCAGAGGGAATGATGAAGACTTATGCAATTACCAAGAGAAGTCAGCCCCATCCTCGAATGATCTGTCTACAAGACTAGGGGAGGCTAGACAGTGGAGGCTTGAGTGATTAGCCACCAAATGCAATCATCGCAGAGATCCAGGCTGGATCATTCAGGGCAAAAATGAAATGATATTTTGTAGTCATTCTCTTCAGAAGCAAGTTTGCAGGCAAAGAGATAGAGAGGTGGTTATCCATCACTCTTTCTACTATTCTACTAAATAAAAATCATGGTCAACTGAGATTCTCAGCCTTCTTATAAGCTAAAATGCTGGCTTCACAGCAACTGGGCAAACATTTTAGGGGCTAAGAGTGTTAGGCAACCGCATGGAATTTAAATAGTGAATGGCAGCCCTTATTCACATCCCACTTGACATCCATTAGCCAAGTCCTCTGCCCTTCTCACCAATCTTTCAATAATAATGGCCACCTCCTACATATTTACCCTTCTACAAACACCTTCCTCTAAATTCTGTGGCCTGCCTCTCTGGTATGATGGCAAATTCAGTTGGAACCAAGCAATCTTTCATTTTCACTAATGGAAAAATTTCACGGCGTTTTGACTTCCTCAAGTTTTCTGACCTATGACTCCGATTTCCTTTCCCTAACTTCATTCTCCCTTGTCCTTATCCCTCAACTTCAACCCGTTCCAGAACATTTGCCCTCTTCTAATGTCTACGGGCATCTATCATGCCTTACTAGTCCTCGGCCGGCTAAGTCCTCGGAGTTGAGTTCTATCCCCTATCATAAATCACTCCCTGGGGCTCTTCAATCATTTTTATTGCTCTTCTCCAAACTCTCGCCCATTTGTCATCGTATTTATTGCTTGGAGAGTCCAGAACTACATTCAGTATTCTGGGTTTGGTCTCATCAGAATCATATAGAAAGGGCTGATCATTGACCTCAGGCATGTGAGTCCTTCGCTACAATGTCCGAAATGACGTTGGTTTATTTTTTCCATCTTGTCAGGCTGCAAACATTTATCTAATTTGTAGTCCAAGTAATCTCTCCAAGATACCTTTTGCCTTGATTTCCTTCTAGTTTCCCTGTTCCATTGATTTCTATTATTAGTTAGCATTTATTGATCCCTTCTCCTGCCCTCCACCACCACCCAGAGAATGCAGAAAGCAAGCTCTCAGCATCCAAAACCAGGTCCAAAGTTGCTTTCAAAAGCAATACAAGACCGATAATGGGGATGGTTGCAAAACAATGTGGATGTACTTAATGCCTCCAGATTGTACACTTTGAAGATGATCGTAATGGTAAATTTTATGTTACATATGTCTTATCACAATCAAAACATTCAATCATGCAGAAAAATAAAAATGAAAAAGGAATAGACAAGGTAACTACTTTGTACTGGTCATGAGTGCTTGGGACAAAGCAAAGATCTCACGGAGAAATGGTAATTGGGGACCAGGCAGAAATACTCTCACTCAACACAGAGTGTCCCCCCTCAGACAGTGCTGGGAAAACCAGTTTCTACTCATGTCTGTCCCAGAGCTCAAGAAGCTCTGAGAGCGACACTGGAGTGTGTGTAGTTCTGCGAGACTCCAGCAAGATCATCAGCTAGGCTCTGCCTCTGGAATCCTCCTGGTGGTGGCGGCGGTGTGGAAAGGAAGAGAGGGACAGCTTGGTTTTCAGGTCCCAGCTGGAAGCTGCAGGGCTGCGAGTCAGAGCATCATCTCTTGACTCGTAAATGGAGAAAAACATGATATGGATGTCATTGGGATGGTATAAATATGGAAATGCACGGTGACATTTTTACCCATTCACTGTTCAGAATATAAGCACCCATCAGCCCTGCTCCACTTCCTGTCTGTAGAAGGGAGCGGTGACACTGGAACCAGGCAGCTCGCCATCCCTCACTTACCCCTGGTTTGTCCCCCATTCGTTCCGAATGCAGAGGTGCTTGTGGACTGGATCCTTCATGTAACCTTCATAGCAGAGGCATTCCCCTTAGAAGCAGGGTAAGGAGGAAGAAAGGGAAACGTGAGTGAATGTATTGGCATGTCTGCATTTGAGAAAATTAATATGAGATGGTCAGATTAAACTCGGACTCCAGTAGTCGCAACATGAATGAGACAGTACATCTCAGCATGCCATCTATTCCCCTCGTGAATGAAGACAATCTCCACTCTCTCCATTTTCCAGTGTGTGATCATTTTCTCTAGTGGAGGAATCTGACACCTGCGAAGCAGCCATTCTATAAACTCAGGAAGCACAGAGACCAACAGCTCTTGAAGGGAAGGGGCTTTCTCATGCTCAGTTTCGCAGGGCCCATTATACTTCAAGGTACTTAGCAGGTGATCCATACATGTTTAAAGACTACCTATGTGAGCTATCAGATATTTCTATGACTCCCAAAAGTAGATATTATCAGCTATGTTATGCAGATGAGGAAAACTGAGGCTTGGGAAAGTTAGAGGACTTGCCAACAGTTTGTAAATGGCAGAGTTAATATGGCACCTATGTCTGACCTCAGACCACTTCTGTTCCCACCATGCCGTGCTGCTAGCCCACAGAACAACTATCACATTTGGAGGCAGTCCCATACACCTATTATGGTTTTGTAGGAATGCTGGGTTTTAGCTTTTAAGTGAAAATGGCTAATTATCTTGAAGCTGGCAAACAGAAAGATCGTCTGTAGCTCTATAATTATTTAGGATATTACCGATATTACCATTCTTTATTATCATCAGTACCTCCACTGTTATACAAAGAGGTCCATGAACCTTCTCGAATTGCATGCCCAACTATCTATGCATATATATGCATTTTTCCAAGGAATTCTTCCATAGCATTCATCTGTTTTATAAGAAATCCAAGACCCCCAAAAGATTAACCATCATTGCTCTATTTAGTATTGACCTCAAGGAAGATTGTTACGGCTTCCTTATATTAATAATTCCTTACACAATGTAATGCTATGTATCCCCAAACTACTGAGACTATTGACACTAAAGCACTCATTTTACTCTTTTAATGGTTAGTTATTTGATATATAACCAGTAAAATAATAGAGTATGACTTTCTGAAATTTTTAAATAGCAAACGTGCCATGGCTTGAGAAGACTAAAGTTGTATAGTCACCTTATTGCCCAAGGAGGAGACGCTTAACGAAGATATAAATAGAATAATAGTTTTTGTTGTTATTGTCTCTTTTTAAATAATAAAACCCAATAAGGATGAAGAAAAGAGGCCTCACAGTTATGGGGGAAAGGACTGGATAGTCTGAGCAAGGGTTTTTTTTTTCCCTTGGGATCTCAGCTCAAGTATTCATTTAAGATTGACCCATGAGCCACTGTCCATCAGAACCTCACTACCAGGTCGCAGTCAACTTCTTTCCCCACACCTTCTCAGCTCCACGTGCTGAGGAGTATAAGTGATCCCTATTTTGTTTCCTGTGTGCAAATTTTTGTTCCCATATTGTGTGTCAGCATGGAATCCACTGAACCACAACAGGTACACACTCACTGCCTTTGGAGGTGCTGAGCTGTATCTAGAAGCGGTCAGTGATCTGTGAATCAAGTTTAGGAAAACAGAGCTTAAAATTAGGTGGCTGCTGACCAGGCTTGCCAGGGATGACTGCTTCTCAGATCAAAGAAAAGATAAAGGAGTACCAGGGGGAAGTAAAAGAAGGAAAGGACTGAGCCTGGCTTCACACTTTATTAATTCCCAAACAAGCATGGACCCCAGACCAGATGCTACACAGGGCAGGGACAAGCCTGTTTCCTCCAAAGGAGTAGGCCTTTCAGAAATACTGTGCAAGCTGGGCCTGGTGGTGCACATCTGTAATCCCAGTACTTGGCAGGCTGAGACAAGAAGATTGCAGGTTTGAAGCCAGTCTCAGTAACTTAATGAGGCTCTCAGCAACTTAGTGAGAAACCCTGTTTCCCAATGAAAAAAAGAAAATAGGGCTAGGGCTGGGTGTAGCTTGGAGGTAGAATGCCTCTTGGTTCAATCCCCAGCACAGAAAAAAGAAAAGAAAGAAAGAAAGAGAGAGAGAGAGAGAGAGAAAGAAAGAAAGAAAGAAAGAAAGAAAGAAAGAAAGAAAGAAAGAAAGAAAGAAGAAAGTAATAAGAAAGCAAGCAAGAAAGAAAGACTGTGTAGTGGAAACTTAATTAATTAAAGGATCTGCCCTAAGTTTATAGATAATACCATCACCCCAAGATGCACATATCTAAGCCAATTAATGGGTCAAGGGCTCAAGTATGTTTCTCTCATAGGGAAAGATCCTCTCCTGATAGTCCTTGTTGTCAGCTAGGCATGAGTGTGATGTTAAAAACAGGAAGGTTGTCAGACCCATCACACCAACTTTTAGAATAGTCTCGGCTGGACACCTTGCCTATAATTAAGGATTGACAAAAGAGGGAGTCCTCTTCCCCATCTGATATCTAGTTACCACAAAACATGTAAAAATAAATGCAGTAACAACTCAGAGTTCAAGCAGCGCCTTATTTTCCTGATGACGGCAATACCTACCATTTGTACAGCGCAGTTACCTCCTCAAATTGCCTTCATAGTCATTATCTCCTTATGAGGCTTCCATCGCTCATTACCATGTGGGAACACACTGCCGACAACAGAGAAAGCTTTTCTCCATCTAATGGCATATGCAGCCCAGCGTCGGAGAAGCAGAAATTGTCAAACATATCAGGCCAGAGTTTAAGGGTATCCAAAATTTGCCTCTCAATGGATCCTCACTTCCGGAACCCACCAAGCTTCCCTCTTCTGCCTTCCTCCTCGAAACCAGTTTGGCCATCTACACTGAAAGGAGTTCAGACTTGGATGAGGAAAGTTGCTATGGCAACCAACTGCTAAATCTTGACTTTAAGAGGGGTTTCGTACAAGCACAGGCTCCGACTGTTAGCTGTGAATTTTAAAGACCCCACAAGGGTGTTGGATGCCCTCCTAAGCTAGAAGTGTTACAGTCTCCGCATCTGCTGTGACAGATGGCGGGGAACACATGAGGCGCTGACTCTGTGGTGGTGTACATAGGAATCCAATGGAGAGACCTGTCATGGCCATGGAAAAGCGCCCTGCCAGGACAGAGCATGCCCTGCAGGAGGCGCTCAGGCAACCGCAGTGGCAGAGAGGAGAAGCCCATGGAGAGAGGGTGGTGCAGGGTCCGGAGCCTGCCATGCTTGCTTGTGCTTGGTACCCCGAGGGCAGGCACCATGGGCTAGCTTGTATGCTAGGCGGTGCCGCTGGTTATTTCCCATTCTACAGTTGAAAGACCTGGGCACAGATCTCATCCAAGGACTAAAGAAAGACCTTGAAGCTGGGGTGCCCATGCACGACTGGGCTCACCAAGAGTTCTTTGCCAAGTAAATGCAGACCAAGCCCAAAAGGCCTCCGTCCTCTCTCTGCTCCAGGTAGCTGCTGGCTCTTAGTAAATAGAATTGGTTGTGCTTCCTCTAAAAAGGGAAATCTTTGTAAGAATCTGGACCTGGGCAGTCTCTAATTGCTAATATCCCTTCCCTATGGAAATATCAGGCAAGAGGTAGGTCCAGGGTGGAATAGGCCTACACAACTTGGGAGAGGGGACCTAGGGAAAAGAACTAAGAGTAACCCGTGAAGGAAGCTACTTTAACGGAGCCACTAAAGTGAATTTGGAATGAGTGGGCATTCCAAGTGCAGGAACAAAACAGGGCCTGTGTCATCCTGCCAAATTGGGTTCAAAAACACTCAGGAAAGGTTAGAGAGATGGGCAGTGGCTCGGAACAAGCAAAGGGCTGGAGGGCTGCATTGCCTGGAATCCTGGTCCCCCGCGCCTTGGCAGGTTAAGCATTTCTACATGGTTGGGTCTGGCCTATTGGAAGACCTGAGACAGAAGAGCTTTCAGTGAACATCTTGGATAGAGATTAAAACTTGATTTAGCTCGGAAGTCTGTGCTCCTTGCAGACCTATAAAAGCTACATATCTTGAAAAGGGCAATGAGGGTCTGTGGGCAGAATTGATGGGGCTGTGAAATTAAGCAGGTGTGTGAAGCCTCTGCAGCTGCCCATATGGCAGGACAGAGGCCAGGAATGGAGTGGAAAAAAAGTCACTGAAACCAGGTAGCATGTGTTTGCATTAAAAAAAAAAATCGAACACATAGGTTCAATGCAAGCCCTTAGAAAATGCAGGAAAAGTCGATCTCTATCTAAATCCAGTGGGGCACGAAGCCAACACCCTTAGTTCTTTGCAATTGTCCCATCTTGACCAGGGACACACCTAGAAGGCAAGCTGGGAGGATGTGGGAGAGGATGTCAGTGTGAGTTGACAAAGGTCTTCATCAGAGGACTGCAGCTCTCTGTGGTCACTGGAGAGGGGAACAATTCTAAGCTTTCCACCCTAGTTCCCTCCCCAAAGGGTGAACTGCAGGAGAGGGTTGCAAAATGCCCAGCAGTGTGAGTTGCAGTGTCAGGCAGCCTGCGACTGATGTCCAGCTGGGCTATTAAGCAGGCAAGTGATCTCAGGTCAATTAGTCAACATCTCTGTAAAATGGGGATGAAAATACTCTTTACTTCATAGCATTATTATGAAGCTTCAGTTACATAACTTAAGTAAAAACACAGTGCTTAACACATACTGAACTCTCAGTAAACATTACCTCTCCCTACTATTACTAAAAATCATTTCTCCAAACATATTCTACTGGTTCCTCTGCACATGGCAGGGCAGTGGGGAGATGGACCACAGCATGTTCTCCGAATCTGTTAATAGGCTGAACCTACCCACATGCCACCCTGTGTCACCAAACAATAAAATTCTAGGATCTTGGCTTTTCACAGGTTGAGATCTGCTAGTCAGAGGGTCACAGTGCTCAGCAGAAGATCAGAAATGACAGACAAACCTTGGGGTGCATGCCTATCATTTCTCAGGTACAACCACATTCATCAGAGGTCTGAGGACCCTTGATGATTATAAGAACATTAGCTAGCCCCTACTCTATTCCAGGCATTGTGCTAAGAGCTTTAGGCTCACTCCGTCCCTCCCAGATAGCAAGTCGCCAGAACGTAAATGTAGTGGGAGGCTGGAACAGACAACAGGTCAGCAAGTTTCCTCCAGCTCCGGTTCTCCCACAGGATCCTAGCACATCTTCCGAAGATCTGTAAATTGGACTGGGGAGAGGCATAGGAAGAGGGAATACAGCAAGACTTGCTTTTCTTCTTTGTCATTCTTTCCTTCCTTGGTGGATTAGTCGTCTATCACGAAAGTAAAACATTACTATAAACTTAATGGTTTAAAATAATATCAATTTATTATCTGGCACTTCTGTAGGCTAGAAGTCTGACATGTGTTTCATGAGACTAAAGTTGAGGTGTCTACAGGACTAGGCTTCTTTCTGAAGACTCTAGAGAGAATCTGTTTCCTTCCCATTCCATCTTCTAGAGGGTGCCCACATCCCTTACCTCGTGCCCCTTCCGCTATGCTCAAAAGAGCTATAAGTTGCTTGTGGAGTCCTCATACCACATCGCTTGGACCTTCTCTTCTGTGTGCTTCTATCACATTTCTTTTTTGTACTGGGGATTGAACCCAGGTTGAATTCTACTTCCAAGTTACACCACGACCCCCCTTTTTTATTTTGAAACAGGGTCTCACTAAGTTGCTAAGGGTCTTGAAAAGTTGCTGAGGCTAGCCTTGAACCTGCGATCCTCCTATCTCAGCCTCCCAAGTACTGGGATTACAGACATGCACCATCATGCTCAGCTCTGCTTCTTCCACTTTTAAGAACCCTTGTGAATCCATTGGGACTACGCAGGCAAACCAGGATAATCTTCATGTTGTAAAACCAGTTGTTTGGCATCCTCTGTTTCACATGCAGTCTTTATCTTCTTTTGCTGTGCTACAAAACATACTCACAGATTCAAGGGATTAGGATGTGGACATCTTTAGGACTCCCTTTTTCTGCCTCCTGCACCTTTAAAGGAAGCACTGTGTAGGTGATGGCTAAGCACATGCTTAGCTTGGGACATTTTCAGGAAGGATGCCTGAGAAGAACCCCAGGCACCGGAGGCTGCGCCTTTGCAGCAACTGAGCAGCTGTGTTTGTGTGCTCGTGTGTTTATGTGTGTGTGTGTGCGTGTCTGCGTGAAAAAGTACACAAGTGCACTTGCACAGCCCTATACATCCATATGGGCAGGCCCCTCAGCACGGCTGGGAAAGCACATGTCCCAACACTCTGACATTTCCAAGTAAGCTAGCTGGAGGCTTGCAAAAATAACGTCGTCTTGACTTGAAGCCAATTCCCACACTCAGCTCTTTGGAGAAAGTCTCTAGGATGGAGTGTGGGAGGCGAGAAAGTTTCTTACTGATGAGCGTGTGGGATGACCACATCATCCCATGTGCAGAAAGAAGCGGGCTGGGGGGGGTGCTTTCCAATTCCAGCATTAATGAAAATAAAAGTCTCTGCAGCATCGTTTCTCAGCTGTTCCCCCAAAGGAAGACGTTGCACCTTAGTTCTGTTTTGGGGTCAGGGTTCTTATTTTTAGTCCCTCTCCATGGTGTTCCAGTTGGAAACTCATTAGTTGTCACGGATACTGGGAAGCCATTTGCAGGGGAGGGGCTTCCAAGAGTCATTTTTAGTAGGGGTTAGAAATGAGACATCTGGAAGGGACTGAAGGGTTGATGGAAAGGCTTTGCCATAGACGAGCAGCTTCCTGGCACAGGCCACACCAATGCTCAGTAATGACTGTTGCTTAAACGGTCTTGAGTGACAAGCATGTTGGATCTGACATGTCTGGGGAAATGAGGCAGCCCTTTCTAATCCCACTTCTGCTCCGATTTCATGAGAGATTAAACACAGACGCTGGCTTGAGGGAGCCGCAGGGCTCTGGGCAAGGCTTGGCACTTCTTGAGGAATTCGATGTTGATGTAAAGTAAGGAGGCAGCTTATCTCTAAGCCCCTTCCAGGCATAGAATGCCAATCCCTCCTTTCCACGCATAACTGTAGGTGCTTCCTGTTCTTTGCGACCCAAGTGGAAGCATCCCAGGTTCTCTGGAGACCATGCCTCTCTCAGAAGTGAGTTTGACAGCTAAGATTGTCCCAAATCCTCCTAATCCAAACCAGCTGGAGAACAAGGGGGACCAGAGACGAGCTCAGGCGCATGGAGAGGCCCCACCTCGGAGATGAGCTCTTTTTAATTTCTTCTGAGCACACTCGCTTTTGGGCCTGGTGCACAGCCCATCTGTTTGGTTTGGTGTTTGCCTGACAGCGTGGGAGGAGCAGCAAGTAAGCAGTCTTAGACATCAGCTGCTTAAAATGCTGTACTTTCTCCTCCATATGGGGGCCCAGAACCTCTGTGATGGGCCCACGTTAAAACAACTTTAAAACCTAAGAACGTGAACTTTGGATGTCGTGGGCTACCTGCTACTGTTCCAAAGAGATCTAGTAATGGATTACAATGGAAATCAGGTTAGATATTGCAGACTCAATTGCTCCTTGGTGCATGAAGATGCATGTGATTATGTGTGTGTGTGCACGTGTGTGCTGTATGTACGATGGGCTGTATGTGTTGTGCAAACAGCTTGAGGAATTGGCCCCTGGCCTCAGCAACATTTTGCTTGGAGGTCTTAGATTCCATTTCCTCCGTTTCCTTTGCTTTAAGGCATCAAAGGTCTGGGAAAGATCAATATGTGGTACTCAATGTACTGGAAACAGATGTTTGTAAAGACTACTGTAGATGAATCCCTTCTGCAGTGAAATGACAAAGTCGTCTGCAATAAGGGGTCTGTGCTCCTGGACACGCTGGAGATCTGGGAGCAATCTGACCGCTCTAATTCATGCCATGCCTGAATCTGGGCCCTCACTCAGAGACGCCCAGCCCCATTTGATGGTATCAGAACTTAGAGATGTCTAGACGCTTTGCCCAATAATCACTCTGTAAGATTTATCTGAAGAAAACAATTTGCCATGTGTCCCCGCATTTAGGTATAAACCTGTTTGTTTTAATGGTGTTTATAAAAATTGAAAATCTAGAGCATTCTAAATGTCAAATAATAGGGGACTGTTTAAATGAGCCATGATACAGATGTACAAAGGAACACCAAATGACCATTAAAATTATATGATTGAGGATTATTTAATAGTTCTGGAAAACTCTCATGAGGGGATGTTAAGTGAGAAAAAGCAGGGAATTCTACCAGATTTAGATCACGTCCAGGAAGCCTCTAAAAATCATGCATAGAGAAGAGATCGGTAGGGAGGACTCGAAAACTTCAAAAGTGATTTATCCAGGAGACAGAAATATAAATGACTAGCATTTGCTTCTCTAAGCGTTTCTAAATATTCCAAATTTTCTACAGTAAGCATTCATTAATTCTATATCATAACATAGCTAGCCCCAGTAGCTAGGTATCCACTGACTGAATGACAAATGGGGGTCACTCTAAACTGGCCTCTCTGGAGTGAGGCTACCACACGGATCCTGCCAAGGTTTCTGCAATAAGATGACTCCAGGTTTTCATGCTCAGTGGCCCGGCTACAGGCTGGCAGCTTGCACGGTCTGGGCAGGAGATGGCAATGGGACACTGGAGTTAGGAGAGATGGTCTGAGTTTCGTGGGAGTGAATGCAAGAGGCACGATCTGTCTGACAGTTACCCACTGCCCGGTGCTCCTGCCTACCGGTTTCGGGGTCACATTGGTGTTCACAGGGGTCCAGGAGCCGCCGGGCACAGAGGTCCATGGCCCAGGGCCCACTGGAGTTCTGCTGAGAGAAGAGAACCACTTGGGCGGGGTTCAGCCAGTCACTGGCATCCAGCTGGCTGCCCTCCAACAGGATGAAGCGGCTCCCTGCAGGGCGACAGAGAGGAAGCATGTCTGTGTGCACGCTCACATACACGTACACAGGTCACCCAAGACAGAGCGAGTCCCCACGCAAGGCCCTTCTCCCTCCAGTCCTCGCCTGTCATTAGCACCCGAGCGAGGGATCAGCAGATGGAGTTCCTGCCATCACGCAGACTGCGGTGAGGCCGGGGACATTAGGCCTTTCAGCCGTATCACCCCCACTGCCTTGCCTGGTCGCATCTTGCCAGAGTGCGCCTAAGGGACACGGGGACAGAGCGGCTCTGTGATGGCCGTGGCATGGCTCCATCAGACCCAGCCACGGGCACTGGCACTTGCCCAAGGAACAGGGACCTGCCGCCTGTCTTCACTTGCCATGAAATAGCAGGCCCTCTCACACTGCGAACAGTCCCCACCTGTTCCCAGCCTTCCAACAACCAGAAGAGCAGACATTAACAAGTCAATTAGGTGCCTCGGGCCGAAATGATTCGGGGACTCTCAGAACCTGTATTACTCCCTCATTATATTGGGGTCCCCCTGGATGAAAGCAAATTATTGCCTCGGAGTCCTAGGCAAGTTATTGCGATTAGGAATTTCTCACCTGGACAAAGCAAACGAAAATATGGCTGATCTTTAAACACCTCTACTGCTCAACTTAGCTTGTCCTTTCTCAAAGGCTAGGAGAACGCTGATGTCTACCTGCCTGCAGCCATTGCACCTGGCATTTCTCTCCAAAGATAGGGGCTCATTTAAAACAGAAAGAGAATGGGCACAGGCAAAAGGAGGTGATCTGTTCAGTTTGTTCTTTATCTTGCTTTCTTAGTTCATCGGGGGCAATCCAGTCTTGTCTTAAATCTTACTTATTTGCATTTATCCCTCCTCCCACTTAGTAACAGGAAACAGTGACCCCCCAACTTCTGTATCCTTTGCCCAACCCCCAAAACTTCTTCTTCCAGGGAGGAGCTTGCATTCTTGGACGAAAGGGCTCACCATCAGCGATCAGGTGCTCGGGGACGTGCAGGGTGATTTTGACAACCAGAGGGCAGCTGACGTGAGAGGAGCACACGAGGCCGATGACACAGCTGGTGACGCTGATCAGGGTCAACGTGGTCTTATTCACAGGACTCCGCGGAGAGCCCACTGAAAGCGAGACAAAAACAAGAAACAGTGGTAAAAGCCTACGCACTGACTCATAGTCCAACTGGGCCTTTTGCTGTCCGACCTGGCAAACAGGGGAGGAAGTTGGCGCACCCGACCCGTGGTGGGTGAGAAGTGTCTCCGGCTGCTGGACCTCAGTGACCTTCATTCTCGGGGACCTGGTGTCAGCAGTTGGAGTAGGAGGGAACTTGGCCAACTGGTGGCCTTCGGGGTCAATGTTGGTGAACCGAGTGCAAATCCTCTGAGCTCTGCTTGGGCCAGGTTCACAGGACAAGTCCCAAGGAGGAATCTCTCCCTCTACTGGCTTCACTAAGCTCCAAGTTTTTGCTCAGGAAGGCAAGAATGCATGAACCCTGAACTGCACTTCCACTGATGTCCACAGAGGGCGCTGTAACAGAGGGCTGTGCTCCATGGCGCAAACCAGGCTCTGTGGTGAAAGTTCTTCCAGGTGACTTACTCCACCAGGCCAAACTGAGGAAAACCAAGCCCCTCTGCTCTGGCTGAGTGGGTGATGTCACACCAGAAAGCTCCCCACATCCCTGAAGTCATTGGGGGCAATGATCATTGCTGGGGCAGAAGAAACACCCCTAGGAAGGTGGGTAGGTGGGACAAGGAGCAGGAGGGAGAGGTTTTGATTTTGTTTGCTTTAGGGTTGGGGTTTTTTATGTAATTGAGGGGTGGAAGGAAAAATGGTAGTTAAGTAGAAGGACCTTTTATAACAGAGGCAGAATAGATATGGGGAAGTCAGAAAGCAAGACAACAAAGTATATAACTCCTTTGGAATTTATTTTCGTTCTGTGTTAATATTTGTTAATAGTAGTACTAAAGGGTATCCATTATGGCAGGCACTGTGCTGTGTTTTACATACATTATTTTCTTTTAGTATTAAAATACACCTATGAGTATTAAAATACACCTTTTAGTATTAAAATACACCTATGAGTATGTGTAGTAGCTGCCTTCTTTTAGTTGTTTGTTTGTTCTTTTTTTATACGTATTGGAGATTGAACCCAGGGGCATTCTACCTCTAAGCTCTACCCCAGCCCTTTTTATTTTTCATTTTGAAATATCTTCTTGCTAAGTTGCTGAGGGTCTCACAAAGTTACTGAAGCTGACCGCAAGCCTGAGATCCTCCTGTCTCAGCCTCCCAAGTACTGGGATTACAGGCATGTGCCACCATGCCCAGCTAGTAACTACCTTCTTTACAGACAAGGAAAGAAAGTCTCAAAGAGATGGACCTCATCTAGAAATTTAACACTCAGGAAGTGGCGATCGCCTCAGGCACCTGTGCTCAGGGTTTTACAGGGCTCACATCATTGCAGGATAACCAGGATATTAGGAGGCAGCTCCTATAGAGGAACAGAAGATAGAGAGGCTGCAGGGCATGTCTGGGGCCAAGCAGCTACAAAGACGTGGAGCTGGGATCAAAACACAGGTCTGGCTGAGGCTCCAACCCACAGGAACAATGTACTGATTGGTGTTTGGGTGGAAGGGAAAGACTGCAGGCGGTGGGGAACCACTGGTCTCTCTACCCTTGCTAGTGGAGATGTTCTAGCCATACTAGTATCCTTTCAGAATGGAGTCCCTTGCCCCACACTTACAGATCTCCAGCCCAGCACGGCCTCAGCAGCAGATCCACCCCAGAACATAATTTGGTACTAAAATGCAACCCTTCCCGGACTGGACTTGCCACCGTCTCTCAAACCCTGCTTCCCTTCCTATTTCCTTTGCCTAGAAAATGTCTCTGCCACTTCCTTGGTTTCTCAACTCAGAAAACTCCACCATGTATACCTCTTCACTCTGTTCACAAGCCATACCCTCCTTCCACCAATGCCATTATTTTTTTTTCTATTTTGTCTCCAAAATTGTTTCCACTTTCATTCTGTCCATCCCTACCTACCTCTATCGCATCCTACTTGGACGATGGCAGTACTATGGTGTACCTCTGAGCTACACCCCCGTCCACCCTGCCCAGAGGGACCCTTCACCGAGCAGAGCTGACCAGAGCCATGCTCTTCAAATGCTCCCAGTGACTCCAGCTGAAACCGCAGGTCCAAGCCCCCTGCAGTCCAGGCCATGCACTTTCTGGCTTCTGCTGCTCTTCCGGATTTATTTCCTAAGCAACCCACAAACTTGCACCCTCAGATTCATTCTAGTCAACTATTTGCCGCTCCCCGACTAGGCCATCAGCGTTTATGTCTCAGTGATTTTGCGCATATTATTTCCTCCTCCACAGAAGGCCACTTTGTCACCTTGTCATCCCAGTATACACCTCCTCTTCAAGTCTCAGCTCAAGCAATATCGCTCTGTAAACACTTCCCTGAAACCTTCAAGAACAGATTCTCGCTCGTTCCTTGTTCCCCGAGCCCTCGGTGCACCCTGCTGCTACAGCTCTTCTCACACCGTGTCGTCACTGTTTACAGGCTCTTGCCATTGCTCTTATGTGATTGCAAGAACTTGCTACTGATATCTTGGTCTGCTCCTTCTCTGCCTCATTGACGCATAATCCGGCATCCCTACTTGGCTTCAGAACTTCAGTGGTTCCCTGTGTGCTCACAGAAGCAAGTGAGAACTCATAGCATGGCATGTGTGTGGTTCATTGGTAGCTGGTGTTTTCTCTGGTCTCATCCCTACCATCCTCGTGTGCAGTTATGTTTATGTTTATGTCCTGGTTAGAGCTACCATATTGAACTACTTTTACTTCCTCAAAAAACACCACATTCTTCACATTATTTCCTGCCTTCAAGGCATGCTTGCTCTCTTCTCTCCCTCCCTCTCTCTCTCTCTCTCTCTAGCTCTCTCTCTCCCTCTCTCTTTCTTTTTTTCCTTCTTTCTTGTGGTGATACTGGGGATAGAACCCAGAGGTATTCAACCTCTGAGCTATAACCCCAGACCTATTTTATATTTTATTTTGAAACAGGGTCTCACTAAGTTGCACAGGGCCTCACTAATTTGTTGAGGCTGGAGACGAACCTGCGATCCTCCTGTCTCAGCCTCCCAAGTTTTCAAGGCTTTTTATGTGCTATTTTTCTCCAGACTTCTTCTCTTCTCTTTCAAGAAATCCTATACATCCGATGAAACACACACACACACCCCAGCCTCCTATTTTTGCCAGGTAGAATTAATTGTTCTCTCTTCTGATTACTCATTTCACTTGATTTGTACTATTAAATGAACCCTTATCATCATGCCAGGTTTTCATGCTTCTACCACCTATCCTAAAGCTTGACCCATAGCAAGCAGTTCATAAAATGTTTTTGCTGATCTGATTGATGGATCCAGTCCAACGAAATAAGCATGTCCAAGCATCTGTTATAGGCAAAATCCTCTACTAGGCACTTGGATAAAACCATTAGGCATGCTCTACCCCTAAGATGCTTATAGTCTAATTGATAGCAAAAGAGAGTAGATGCACTAGACAAGTTTGGTATTTAAAAGAAAGAAACGGCTTTATGTTGTAAAGATATTCACTGTGATTCATTTCCATGGATTTTCTTAAGATTTTATTAAAGCAGGGCACATCTTGCTTTGATATGGCCTAGGATGGATGAGCCTGGATGGCCTAGGAACCTGATCTTGTAATGAGCTGGGCGCGGTGGCACACACCTGTAATCCCAGTACTTTGGGGGGCTAAGACAGGAGAATCACAGGTTGGGGACAGCCTCAGCAACGTAGTGAGGCTCTCAGCAACCTAGCGAGATGCTGTTTCCAAACAAAAAATAAAAAAGTAAAAGGCTGGAGATATAGCTTGGAGGTAGAATACTTCTGGGTTCAATCCCTAGTACCAAGTATATATCTATCTATCTATCTTGATCATATACATATATATATGTATATATATATATATATATGAATCATATATATATATTCATATATATATATGATCAAGGGAACAAATACATATATATATATTTATGAAATAAAAATATATATATATGATCAAGGGAACAAATATATATAAATATTTATGAAATAAAAAATATATATATATATGATCAAGGGAACACCTTCATCCATGTTCTCCACTCAGGGAAACTGAGGCTTCAGAAATTAAGCTGCTCAGAGTCCCATCGACGTATTCAGAAAAAAATGGTGGGAAGAACTTTAATGCTGATGGTAGGGAAGCCTACAGCAAGTGTAATTTAGAATTAAAAAGATATTCACATTCCTGAAATACCAGTACTTGGGAGGCTGAGGCAGGGGGATGGTAGGTTCAAAGCCAGCCTCAGCAATTTAGCAAGGCTTTCAGCAACTCAGTGAGACCCTGTTTCAAAATAAAAAATAAAATAGGGCTGAGGTGTAGCTCGGAGGTAGAATGCCTCTGGGTTTAACCTGTACTGAAAAAAAAAATTAAAAAGACTTCTTCCAGTTTCTGGAAGAACATCCTATGTATGGAACAAATTCTAGTGGGGGTAGGAAAGAACCAAAATGTATGCCTTTTGGGGAGTGTTGGTAAGTATTGGTTGGGGGAATTCTATTGAGTGCAGCACAAGGTAATAGCCTTCACTGTATCCCAAAAGGGCTCTGGCTAAGATTCTTTAAGATGGGGCACTCTAGAACCCAAAGGCTGCACTATGGAGAGACCTGACTACAACAATAGGAATTTCACACTGTATTAGCAATTGCCATTCTGTCCGTTTTAATATAATCAAATTCTTACAGTAGCTCTGTGCGTGAGGTATTGTTAACCCATTTAACAAGTGAGGGAACTGAGACTCAGAGAAGTTGTTGCCCTTATCCCGAATCACACAGCAAATAAACTGCGGAGCTCACTGGTGCTTGAACTCAGAATTCCCTGAGAGATGATGGTGACCCCAGTAGAGGCACAGGCGTGGCAGCTGCAGCTGCAATTGTCCATCTCCAGCCATTAAACATCAGCATGGAGTGGCTGCCTGGAAGGACAGCTCTATCTGTGTTGACAAGAATGAATTAACTCCCTAAACTCTGCCACAAGAAAAGAGGAGCCTGGAGGCTTAGATCCCGAAACTCTTCTGCATAGTGAATTAAGGGTGGAAGAAAATCACCCATGTTTTTCAGGTCATAGGTCATTCCTCAACCACTCTGCCCCACAATCCCTGCCCAGCTCAATCCCAGGGCCAGTGTGGCTGATGCAGCAAGGGACAGATGTACTATCCATCTTTGCACATATAACACACTCCATCGACTTTCTTTCCTTTGTCTAAACAGTGAAATAGGACTTCTGAGGCTTCCAGAAGAGATTGAGAGTCTTCTGACCAAGAAATAGCCTTTCAAACAACTTGGAAACATGTTTGAGAGTGCCATTATCTGGGAGAGATGATTCTCTGAAATTTTCCAGGCCGGGCTCTTCTTTCTTCCTTAGGAGGACACCAGTTGTGGTCCATGAGTTCTTCCTGCATCGACTGGCTCTGGACTGCACCTCAGGCCTGCACCTCTGCATTCCCGGCCCATCCCGCCCCACACCTGAACCACCACCCAGCCCTCCATCCTTCCTACCTCGGCTGCGCCTCCGGCTGCGAGAGGGGTCCGTGTAAAACGTCAGCTGAGGGTCGTTTTCTGCCTCTGTGCTCGAGTCCCCCTCAGGGTTCAAGAAGGCAGAACCGGCTAAAATGAAAAGAAACACAGCAAAAACAACATTCTCAGTTGTCTTCATGACACTAAGCTACTAGTAAGTTCAACAGAAAAACTGAAAATAAAAATGAGAGAAAGTGACTTGATTACCAATCTGGGAGTTGTAGCTGGGGGCCAGGGACTTCCAGATAGCCACATTTGTTGGAGAAGGAGACCTTTTTGACAGCACTCACTAGAGCCCTTCTCCCCACCCAACCCACAAGCCCATCATTCCCACCAACTCCGGCCATTTCTGGCACCTACCCGCCAGAGAGGCCCTCCAGGGTGGGAGGGTAGAGAAGGAAGAAAGTGGAATTTCCCTTTATGGTTGGTATCAGATTGGACATATGTCATAGGAGCATAAGATATTACACTTTTATATTTTTATGGATCCAGAATTTATTTGTTTATATATATAATAAATAAGTTTATTTATAAATATATATAATGTATATATATTTAATTAAAAAGAAAGAAGAAAGAAAATATGCAAAAATGTATAAAGTGAACCATTCTGATGTTCTCTAAATCAGAGAACTCTGCTAAAATTTGATGTCTTATACTCTCTTTTTCTGATACAGAAACAGGCAAAGGGTTCTTAATCCTCCCTTAAAATGACTTACACTCTACCTTCATTTTTAAAACCTAATTTTTCCCATTTACTAGATGGGTGGGCAACTTTCTGTGTGAACAAATATAGATCTTTATTATCATTTCAAATGACTGTATAATAAGCCACTGGACAGTAGACAGATGTGCCAGGTCATTAACCAATCCCCTGTTGATGGACAGTCAAGCTATCTCCAGTTTTTTTGTGCTTATTTAAACAGTGTTGTGATAAACTGCCCTTTGCATACATTTTTGCACTCTTATCCAATTATTTCCTACATATACGTTCTTGTTGGTGAAAAGTACTTGATCAGAAGGTTTGCATGTATATGTATAAATATTAGTAACCAGCTTTTAACTAGCTCCAAGAAGACTGTGGAAGGGCATACCCCCATCCAGCTATATGCGAGAGAATGGGTAAAAGGTTATGAGCAGCCCTGCCTCTGCTCATACCCAGCGATCCACCTGCAGACCCTAACATCAGATGCAGATACCTCTAGCTTTGTTGTTGATCCGCTTTCTCTGGCTACTGGACGTGTGGGAGAGCAGGGTGGCCTGCTGGTGGTTGGAGTCCACGGGGCTGGTGGCGATGATGTTATCTTTATACTTGTTCATCAGCGACAGCTTGGCATTGTCACTTCCTGGATAAGGAAAAATTGAGGCAAAGATTTTAAGAGAAAAGGCCACAAGGACATGGAACAGGAAAATCTGCATGAACCAAATAGATGGGGTTTTAGAAGGTTGGAACTAGGAACCTGTAAAGCGAGACGTTGGCAGAAACCGAAACACTCCTCTTTGATCTTTAGGGGCTATAAGTCATGGGGGGGGGAAGGAGCGAAGTCAGGGGGTTACAATCAAAAAGCCAGTTCAACGAATTCTGTACTGATAAGGTCGCCGCTTGCCACGCTTTGGCTAGACACAGACTGCAGAAGTCTTGCTTTTGGTCAGCACAGGGCTACTAATTTGAATCTGTGTGCATTCAGGAACAACACACCCTCTCTCTTTCATCCCAGTCTAGACCATTCTCTATTGTTTGATCTCCAGCTACCGCACATATCTGTGTGACCTGTATGCCCCCTGAAAGCATTTGAGTTTGTAACCTCTGAGGACCATATGTCTAGTTGGTGGCCTCAGCACTATGCCACATGCTGGGGGGATATGAGGGATGTTAAAGGTCAGTGGTGGAGTGCTTGCCTAACATGGCTAAGGCCCTGGGTTCCATCTCCAGCACCAGGCACACAAATGGAAATAGAAATGGTTATGCATATAGGATCTCCTCCAGGTAACAGGGAGAATTTCCATTTTTCCTCTAAGTAATTTCACCCTTTCAAGCCCCATTGAAAGTCTATGTATCTTAAGCAGCATGCAGTATCAAATATGCCTTCCTCAGAGATAACTGGGCAGTGACTTACAGGATCACCATCAAGATTTTACCTATAGGGCTGTGCTTATTCATAGCAGTTCAACAGAGAGACAGGCAGACTACTGCAAATGAACAGTCCTTCCCACTCTGCATTTTCTTTTTTGACCCTGACCTTGTTCTGCTGAATTAGCTCCAAGTTTCTTCCACCTGTGTCTCCATATATGGATACACAAAGCATCTGAGACCTGATACCTTGATTACATTCCTTCATTTTCTTTGAAAAAACACATCCTTTGTAGAGACCACAGAGGTATGGACAAGATAACACAACTAAAACACCCAGAGCCAACTCTCAGCAGTCAGAGAGAAGAACAAGTACCACGGTCCTCTCCATCAGAGAATTCACTTGCCTATGCAAGTAGATGATATATGAAAAAGCCAACACATGTTGATTTTTCTTACAATTGCTTTACTTCCCAGAGGGTTGCTCATTGTATACTAAAAGGGCTCTAACTTACTCCTCTGTTGGATGGAGAGGTAGCTCTGCTTCCAATGCAGAAGGGGTCCAATTTACACTGTTCTTCTGATTTTCTAGATTAGAAGACAGCTCTGGTCATCTCAGTAAACGGGTTATTTGTGCCCACCTGGGGAAGGGCACCAGCACATCTCACTGTGTGAGACGCCAGCTGCTGTCAAACAGCTGTTCCCACCCACTCTCCAGCTCCCTGAGGCAGAGGACTAAAAAGCCCCTGCCCTTGTCCCATGCCCACCTGGCGTGAGGTCCATGCCTGTCTTCTCGTTGCAGCCCTGCAGGGAGTCGAGGGTGCGCGTGACCTGGCTGGCGAAGTCCTCCCCTCCGTTCATACACTCTCTCTGCAGGTGGTGGCGCAGGTCTGTGATGTCATACTCATAGCCGTCCAGGATGGGGGTCTCCCGGATGCTCAGGGTGCCGCTGGAGTTGTGGCCCTGCACACGAGCATTGCGTAGACTTTCCCGCCCATGGCCCCCGATCAGCACAGAGGGGATGTAGTGAATTTCGTTGGCTGCCTCAGCACTGGCGCTCTTCTGGGGCTGGGGGACCCGGCGGCGCTTGCACCAGCGCCGGCGAGTGTAGAGGATCATCACCAGGCACAAGATGGACAGCAGCAAAGCGATCATGCCACCCTGCAAAGAGAGGACGACAGTTGGACGCGGGCGGGCTCTTCCCCGAAGAGTCACTGCTCCTCTGCTCCCACCATTCACCCCTCACTCACTCACTCATTCACACCTTCAGGTGTGCTGAGCACTTGGGGCGGGCATCATTCAGCAGCAAAGGAATGGCCTGCTGTGGCCAGCGTTTGACATGAGAAAAATGGTACTGTTCTGAGCAGTGCGTCATTTCAAGGGATCTAGTTGTTTTTGGCTTAGTAAACAATTTGAAGAGAGAGAAGTCTTTGGAGGTGAGTGTGTGTGTGTGTGTGTGTGTGTGAGAGAGAGAGAGAGAGAGAGAGAGAGAGAGAGAGAGATTTCAGCAGCAGAAATAGGGGAAGAGGGTTTTTCCTTAAGGCAAATCTGCTACATGTAAAGCTGGTTTCAGGCCATTTCTTTTAGCAGGAGTGCCTGGTGGCGTCTAATTTCTTCCTGTCTCACATCAAACAATCGATCCTAGGTAGATTCTAGCTCTGGATCCACAGATCAATGAGTCCTATAAATTCCAAACCTCAGATTCCTCATCTGTGTATAAAGGAGAAGACAGCACTTAACCGCCCAGGGTGGCTGTAAGAATTAGGTTGGGTAACTATGTGGAGTGCCTCACACAATACATCACACGCAATCAAGGCTGTCCTGAGTGTAGCCTTAAACGTCTGTAGCTGAGTAACTGGCCCAGTCGGAAAAACCATTGACGGATCCAAAGAGAAATTTACATGCGTCAGGAACTGGCCGCCACGTGTGGGGAGAAAGCACACCATTTAAACATGACTTTCTGGGTCATTGCTTCCCCTTAATGACGCCACCCTGCGTGCTGTCCCCATCCTTGCTGCTGAGGAGGGAAGGGATTGAGACCCACGCTCTGGATCAGGCTGGAGGAGAGGTTTCCTTCTGAGCCTTCTGGTGCTCCAAGCCACCACCTCGGGGCCATTCCTTACAAGTCAGCCACCGCTCAGTTGCTGTCAGAGGCAAAGATACAGAGCTCGGGGACACTGAGCATCTTGATGTCCCCTGGGCGGAGTCTGGGGGGGGGCTTTCAATTCCTTTCCTACGAGGCTCTAGGCAATCAGAATTCTCTTTGTATGCAATCTGTATTCGCTCTCTTTCTTTTGGTCAATATCCCTTCAAACCTATTTCATTAGGTCAGGGTGTGCCAAACAGTTCTCTCAAACCTGGGCTTCGATCACTGCCACCCACAGTGCAGGCAAGAGATGAAAATCCCCTATCCCTTCCCAGCTGGGCCACCCACACTAGGACAGGTCAAGAGTATTCCCCGGACACAGCAAAGGGGGCTTCTCCCAGTCTCATAAGAATTATGCTTTGGATTTATAAAGTTCCTTTCCCCCGAAATCTTCCCATTCCCCCTCCTTCTCCTATCATTGCTGCAAGCAAAGGAACACACACACACACACACACACACACACACACACATACACACGCACACACACAATCACTTTCAACGTGGCTGCACAGAGGAGCAGAGACATGAAGCCATAGAGTTAGCTGCCCAGCGACAGGCCACATCATGAGTTTGCTGGGGACATACACAACCTCCTGGTTTCCAATTTTTTCTTACAGCTGGAGAACGCTTTCTCCTGGTGCAATTTCTCATGCAAATACAGAGAAAGAGTGAACATGTTCAGGTTACATTGAATAGAAGTGCAAAGCCAGGTACTGAGGTCCTCACTGTCACCTCCCCTGCCACCCATCCTGGCTGCCCTGCAGACACATACAGAGCCTCTGAGACCTGGCAGAACCCTGCCTACAAGACACAGCACTGTCCAATTCACGGACCGATCCGTGCGTGTGCCCAACCCAGTAGTTTTCAGCAGAACTTTTATCTCAGAGTCAGATCCGCTTCCCTTGCCTTCGCCCCAAATTGAAATTGCAACAATAGGTAATTATGCCACACAGAAAGAATAACTTCCCAACTGAAAGAAGTTGTCAGACATTAAATTAGGCTAGTGAAAGCCAGAGGTAATTTTATTCCCTAAAGAGCTATAAGAGCAACATAAACATCAATCTCTAAGGAATGGTTTAAACACCATCTTTCAGCTCACATAGAGGATTTTAGGAACCCCCTTCCCCTCTTCCTCTCTAATTCTCTTTTCAGATTGTCAGGGCAGGGTTATGATAAGATCCCAGCATTCCTCATATCATGCAATAATAGAAGAGCAGCTGTCTGTTACTGGGTGTTTGCTATGCATAGGACATTTGTTCAAAATGCTGTACACTTTTAACCCTGAGAGTTAGGGTCAGTGTTTCCCCATTTTACATTTGAAAAAGCTGAAGCACAGAGGTTCAATAATTTGCCCAAGGTCACACAGCAGCTGATTAGCAGGACTGGAATGGGGGCACTGTGACCCTCATTTCAGAGGCCGTGTTTTTTGTCGCTGGGCGCCAGCTGCCCTGAATGAGCTCTGCTCCCTGGAGACAATACATCCTGGCATTGACTCCCAAATCATAAGAGGATGGAGCAGGGGAGGGAGCGGATGATTCCACCCAGGCCAGTCCTCACTTCCCAAAGGAAAAAGAGAACTGCATGCGTCAAAGTGCGCCTTTAGCTGGCAGTGGGTGGGTCCAAAGGGGCATGATCATAAACAAAGGACTAGCACCCACTAAGTACCCAAATCTAACACTAGTTGGTAGTTAAAGAAACAACCTCTCACATTTCAAATTCTCTGTGCTAAAACCAGACTATGTGTCTCACACACCATTACATGCCTGGAAGACACGATTAGACCCTCAATTTAACTGAATTTCAAGACTTTCAGCTCAGAGACTCCCTGAAGATCTCTAGGTTCGGCCCCCTCCTTTTCTGATGCGGAAACCAAGGCTCAGAGACTCGACAACACTAGACGGTGTGGCACAGCTCTGGCCTCACGTCCTTCCTCATGGCTTTTCTCACGGTGCCATGTTGTCGGGTTCATCTAAAATTACCTTTACCGTGTGCAGAGCCCAGGTACCCAATTAAAATGTTTAGTGTTTATTTTTCTAAAAAACGTAACTTACAGGAAGCTAGGACACACGTTTTTGTTTGGCTAAGCCAGCGTATTTAGCTTCTCTAATCTTGCGTTAGTGAAATGTTTCCTCGGCTGAGAGGCAGTGACTCCCGACGACCTCAGCTTTTTAGTAATCAGTTCCAAGTAATAAGCTGTAGCCGGTAGGTGAAGCGCAGCACTGGCATATGGGGAAGGCTTCGTAGGGACTCACGTTGTACAGTGGTTTCTTTGCTTCTGTTGCCCAAATTGGTGACAGGTGTCACAACACTTTGCAGTGACTTACTGATTGTGGGTTATTATGTAAATAATAATATGCATACTGTAGTGCTACTCGATATTAATATGTAATATCCCTTAATAATAATATTTTGTAATAATAATAATTTATAAGATCATCATACACAAATTCACTGAAAGTGTTTACTTGCTCTATCCAGGGAGCAGACAGCAAGTAGAAACAATACATAGGCCCTCCTCTATACCAGAACAAGACCTGGGTACAGTTACCTACCTTGATAATGTCCTTCTACAGTGAGGACTTAGAAATCAAGTAGTACATTCAATTATCATGACATTCCTGTGGTAAACACAGTTCTTTGACATACTCATTATTTTTTAACCCTTCTATTTACATAGGGAATTTTTTTTTATGCGGTACCGGGGATTGAACCCAGGGGCGTTCTACCTCCGCACTACACCCCCAGTCCTATTTTTTATACTTTATTTTGAAACGAGGTCTCACGAAGTTGCGGAGGGCCTCACTAAGTAGAGAGAGAGAGACAGGGAGAGAGAGAGAGAGAGAGAGAGAGAGAGAGAGAGAGAGAGAGAAAGCGAGCTGAGGCTGGCCGCGAACCCGGATCCTCTGGTCTCCGCCTCCCAAAGTACTGGGATTACAAGCGTGCGCCACCACGACCGGCCAACATAGGGAATTTTAAGCAGTTTCAGGGAACATCATGGATGTTCTAGGATATTTCTTTCAAAGAATCTATTAAACAAAGACATGGCCGATGAAAATACAAACAGCCTTACTTAGGTCAAGGGCTGTATCTGGGAACTTCCTAATATCTAAAACAGAAAGAGAAAGGCAAGATGCACATATCTTTTTATGACATAGGAAAGTTTATTTAGAAGAACAAGCTTCTGCCAGGCATCTAAGTCCAAACAGACTTGGACCTAGAGTCCACACGGGAACATTCTGTCCACCCGGGCAGCATCATCACACAGAGCTTTAGAGAGTGTGCAGGAATTCATTGACTGCACACGCTTTGCTTTGCGTTTCTGGGTTGCCCTAGCTGTGTTCAGAGTGTGTTCTTTATTTGTGTTAGCTTCAATTTTTATGGCACTGAAACAAAAAAATAAGACATTGAGGTCCATCTGGATTCAGGTAAAGAGTAACAAGTTGCAAACTTTGAACATTAAAAAAAATAACACGGGCAGCAAGATATAGAATTGTTTTGCTCCTTATTCATCTTTGCATGAGTTTTCTGATTATTCTATTGATTTTTCTCAAAACTGTTAGCATTCTGTAGCTAAAAGTGCATTTGGGGTATATGAGGACTCCACATCTATTAACAAGTTTCTTGCAAAAAAAGTGGCATTTTAAAACATATTTTTCTTTAAAAAATCAATAAATCATTTCTACAGACTTTAATAGAGATCAGACAAATGAAATCAGCTTTTATTTTATTATGGAATTGACATTTTCAGCACTTACCTGAGAGGGTAATATGGGCTTTGTTAGATACTTTGTAGATTTGGGAATTTTTATGTAACAGTGTTTTGTATAACATTGACGGTGATTGCCCAGGGATGGAAAATTCTAGGTGGATCTCCTTTTTATGTTCATCCCAGTCCCCTGGCCCAATCACAAGCTTGCCTCATTGTCTGACCTGTATACTCACCCTGGGTCCTGGGTCGTGACTCCCTACTCAGTTCAGCTACAGAAACTCAACCTCAGCTAGCTCTTCTCTGTCTCCCTGCATTACCCACAAACCCTTCCACACAACTCTAACCACATGTATTTGTACTTAGATTTGCTTGTCAATCCCATCTACTAGACTATAGGCTTCATGAGAGTAGGGACCATGTCTGATGTATCTCTTCTAGCTCCAGGATCGATCATGGTGCCTGGCATAAATCGGATGGTCAGCAATTGCCTGTGTCATGAAGGAAAAAAGGAAGTAAAGGAGGGAGGGAGGATTCATTTGTTGAATATGTCGAATATGTACATCTTCTATGTGCCTGAAAGTTAAATTTATATATTCCACTGCTTATGTGACTCGCTTCATTACTTCATTATGTGACTCAATTCATTCCTAAGTCATTCAACAAGTGTTTACTGATGCCTACTTGAGAGAGGCATTTTTCTAGTAGTCACTGTTACGGAGATGCTGCAGGTAATAATACAGGCATGGATCCTGATCTAATACAGTTGACATTCTAGTTAGAGAATATCATCTACATAATGTGGTTTTTAAAGCTAAATGCAAGCAGAAAAGGAAGTCAAAAACAGATAACAGATGCTAGAAATAGCCAGTCATTGCTTCTCCTAACAAAAGAATCTGCTGTAGGTCAGGAGAACTTGGACTGGAGGCAAAGCTCTGGGTCACACCCTAAGGGCCAGGGCAGTCCTTCCCCAATCAGTGTCACATGCTCAATAAATCTGAGAATAAAATAACCTGGATCTATTAAATGTCACCAAAGTTTAGGGAGTCAACTGGGTTTTGTGAACCCTTGGCAGAAAAATGGAAGAGCTGAGATATTGTTTCTAGTTACCATCTGTCAAGAGACGGCAGTCAATCAATCAATTCACATTTCAAAGCTTAGTTTCACCCCAGGAGTAACCAGGAGAGTGCATCCGAGACATAATTAATTATCCCTCAAGGCAACTGGACATACTGAATTCAAATGATATTCCTAAAGGAATTAAATGGTAGTGGAAAAAAGAAGAATCAAATAGACAAGTTTGATGGCTCTTGTTTCCTGTTTTTTTCCTTAAAGATGCCCAAAGGTAGAGGTAAAGACCCTCTCTCCTAAGTGACAGCAATCACTCATCCATTTCTGGATGGAGGCAGACAAAGAGAGGGGGAAATTGCAAGCCATATGGTAACTCTAATCGTATTCTAATCTACACCAACATTCTGAATGGAGTAGATAGATAGGTCTCAAGGTCCCTTCTGATCCTGTGATTCTATGAACCCACTGGAAAACTAACTTCAATCACTAATCACATGAAAGTCTCCAATAAAATAAGAGGGCTGGCCAGTTGTGCCACTTCCTGCAGACTTTCTGGCCTCTCTGTACCTAGTGCAGTCTTCGTCTACACCATGGGGCGATAGAAAGAAACACGGCGACTCTTTCCACTTGGAAATTTCCTGATTGTAACACTGATCCCTGCCAAACTGGAAGTAGCTTTAAATTGGTAAACCCATGGCAGGATGAATGTCTGTGAGTTATTTCCACCCAGTAAAGCCCCAAACCACAGACCAAAGTCATGATGCAGCTGCCCATTCAGAGGCAGGCCGTCAACTCCACTCAGCTAGTGGAGTCCCTGAGAAGCAGGCACCCCCCCTTCCCAAAAAGTACACTAAGGTCTCTGCAATCATATGAGATCATCAAAATTGTGGTAATGTGTTCTTGACCCTGAGGATCCCTTTACTGCCAGAGGGAGTCGCCCTACCTGGAAAGAAACCCCTTGGCTATTTCCTCCGACAGAGTCTCTCTCTCTTCCGTGGTGGCTGGCGAACAGAACTACATCATCCCCTGCCCATCTCCTTCCCAAATGGAAGGCAAGTGAAACACTTTAAGCATATTAAGTAGTGAGTTCAATTTATAAATTATTAGGAACATTACCTTCTCTTGGGGGTTTTCTGAAGTCTTTAATCGTGTGGAAAGGCTTTCCAGTTGCCACGGGCCACCACGTTAATTAAGAGGCCTCAAGATGTCTTCTGGGGCTTCTGACGTGAACTGCACATCCCGCTGGCAGGGGACGGCCCCTCCCTGCCTGGTCAGCCTCTCAGTGGGGCAGCTTCTCCTCCTGCCTGCTGCCCGGAGAAGCTCCATGATCCCCTCCCCACCCACCCAGCTCCAAGTATCCGAAGCTTAGGGAATAAATGGGGTGTTCCCCAAGATCCTGTCTCATTAAAAGGCCATTTTCTGGGTAAAGATAGGGAACAGGCAGTCTTCCATGAATGACAGTCAGACTCTGAGACAGAGCCTTCCAGGTAGGCAGGTTGATGTTTGAGGCCCTTCCCACCTAACAAGGCTATGAGTGCATAAGGAAACGCAGCTTTACAGCTTTTTGCTCACTGAATTCATTTATTTTATTTTATTTTGCTTTGCTTTGCCTGGGCCTAAAAGTTTAATACTGTTAGCTTTGATCATGGCCTTTCTTCTTTAATCTGGGAAGTTTGTCTTCAGTTCCTTTATGAGACTCAAGATTTGGTCTAATGAGAGCCTGGAGCCCGAGAGGGACGGATTGGAGGCTAGCATGCTGGAGTCGGCCTGGGCTATTGCCAGTTGTCCTCCTTCAGATTCTTTTCTTGGAGCTGCTTTTTTAGTTCTTGAGATTTTTCTTGCCTCAGACCCTTGACTTTGCCGTCCCAAAGCAGTCGCAAGGGAGTGTGTATGTTCATAAGCCACTCAGAACTCCCTGATCTTAGCAACGCGGTTACCTGTCATTAGCCTTCATGAGAAGGCTAAGGCTGACTGATGCTGAATGTAGCAGGGTGGTAGAGAAGCAGCTTGCCATGGGCTGTGTTTTGAGGTTCCAGGCTAACCCAATGGACCCCCTCATTCCAAGACTGGTCTAGATCTCTGCAGACTGGAGGAGCAACAAGGAAGCAGCTAACACGGAAAAACTGAGGTCCTTATGTCCCTCTGCATCAAATATTCACTAATTTTCTCAGATCTGGGGCTGCCCAGTCAGACAGTATATATGGCACCCCAATCAGTGTCAGGTACGAAGAGGCTAGCTCCACATATAACTCATGTGTTTGGCTACGCGTGAGCATGTGCATGCACGTGCACAGATGCGTGTATTATGCATGACAGGCAGGCTGGGAGATAAAAGGGTCCACGCAGAAGCAAAAGCACTCCAGGTCGCTGTCTCAGCAACCCACGGGCAGAGCTGCGTGAGACAGGCTCCCTCCCTGGGCCGTGTGCACCAGCCCTTCAAAACTTCACAAGCCAAGCATGAAGCCAATAAATAAATATCTCCAGCTGAATAATGCTCCATGCCTATTCTTGGCCACATTCCTTTCCTCTTTCTTTTTATGCAGTAGGTGATCTTGATGAAATAAAACAATGACAATAATCTGCTCCATTAGGACCAAACATCAAGGGAACTATTGCACAAGTAGCTGAAGAGGCAACGGGCACATATATGCTAATGACCACCAGACTTCACCCCTCTTTTTCTCTCATCAAATGGAGTTGTTAAATCCCTCTTCCTCACATCTCCTCCAAAGTTAGTCAGCCAGCTCAAGGGAAGGAGAAGAAGGTCTCAGAGAGCTGATAGCTCTGTGGGCGCTAGCTGGGGCTGAGCAAATAAAAATCAACACCATTAAAAGCTGGTCAGTGAGGGCAGACCTACGCAAGGCTCATGTGGGAATTCCAATGACTTCGGATGAAAACAGCCTATGACAGGCTTAGTTGGGAATGGAAGGGAAGACACTGACAAGGCCAAGATTTCTTTGAACTTGATACGTATTCATCGGTATCACTATCTGAATCAGTGAAGATTTAGAGGATCCGTTTCCTCTCCAGCTATAAAGCGAGGTGGACCGTTAGAAGCTGTGATATTCAGAGATGGCTGTCAGGCAGGGTGTAGGTGGCAGGCCTTTCCCATGGGGAATGGCCTTGGTCTTATTCTTGTCCCACACATGGAGGTGCAGCTGATCATCATGACTGCCATGAGGTCTAGTGTTCCAGAGCCTCCCACGTATTTGGAGACACAGCTCCCATTCTCTCCTGCAGTGGCATCTCCAGTGGCACGGTCCCCTCCCGGGCGAAGTGAAAACTCGACACAGTCGATGGGTAGTTTTGTGAAGATATCAATGGTTACAGACCACTATGACAGGATTAAGCATTTCTCAGCTTCTTTGTTTTGGTACTGAGTATTGAACCCAGGGACATTCTACCTCTAGGCTACACCCCCAGCCCTATTTTATTTTTTTAATTTGGAAACAGGGTTTCACTAAGTTGCTGAGGGTCTTGTTAAGTTGCTGAGACTGGCCTTAAACCAGTGATTCTCCTGTCTCAGCTTCCCAAGTACTGAGAATACAGGTGTGGGCCACCACACCCAACTCTCAGCTTCTTATAGCGATCCTACTACATGTACTTAGGTTCTCTTTGAATTCCTGCCTTCTTTTACTATTCTATGCACACATGGTCTTATTCCTATAGCACTGACACAGTGGAGAAGGGAAATTAATAATAACTACTGTTTGTTAAGTGCTTACCATGTACCAGACACATCGCCTAGTGAATTACATTCATTATTTTCATTTAATCCTAACAATAAATGTAAGTAGCAGAAATTACTATTTCCATTTTTAGATGAGAAAACAGAAGATCAGAGGATTTAAGTAATTTGCACAAATTTACACACAGGTATGAGGTAAACCCAAGGGTCACCGACTGATCGTGTGTGTGTGTATGTATGTGTATGTGTGTTACTAGGGACTGAACCCAGGGGCATTCTACAACCCCAGACCTATTTTTTTTTTATTTTGAAACAGGGTCTTGCTAGGTTGATGAGAGTCTTGCTAGGTTGCTGAGGCTATTTTCAAACATGTAGTTCTCGTCTCAGTCTCCCAAGTACTGGGATTACAGGCATGTGCCACCACACCTGGCTCACCCACTCAACTTTGTCATATGGTTACAAGCCCTTGTGGGATAGGAAGGGGCCCACCATTGTAACCTGGGTCCTGATCACCCAACTTCCCATCTTCTGTAAATTAAACTCTGGACTGCCTTGCTTTTACATCTAACCTTTGGCCAGTGAGTATCCCCAAATTTCTATACTTACTACTATCTATGCTGCTTGCCCAAATGTCTCCAATATTCTTCCTTTAGGCATGATTACGGGGTTGGTTAAGTGTGGGACTTCAAATAATACTTTAATTGTGCCAAAAGTGGACATACTTGTCACTCTGTCATTTTTGACACTGGCAGGGAAAATCCGTGAGCATACTGGTTCTCGGGTAGATGTATTCTAAAATGAAATCAAGCGTCTTCAGAATCTAAGGGTACAGATTCTCAACCATTTCCTTGTTAACAGTCTGATGTACATTCACAGACTAGGATCTCACTGTTGTCCATAAGCCCTTGTTCTGCAGTTGGAGACCTAAGTGGAATAGAAGACGGTTCCCATAACATAACAACACACATAAAAGCCAGACTGGGGGGAGAAGATGCTGTACTTTAACACCTTCAAGTAGACTAGAAACTACACTGCAGTAAATTCACTCAAAATATGTCTGCTTGATAGATTTAGAGAAGAGAAACTGTGTGGGTCACACTTAGCATTAGGACCCAAAGGATGACAATGATCATTCCCAACACAAGTCATTAGATACTGGTCAAATATAGAAGCAAGCCAGGCATGGTGGCTCAATCCTGTAATCCCAGTACTTGTGAGGCTGAGATAGAAGGATCACATGTTCAAGACCAGACTCAGCAACTCAGCGAGACTCAGCAACCTAGTGAGACCCAATTTCAAAAACAAAAATAAATAAACAAACAAACAAATAAATAAATAAAAAGGGCTGGGGGTGTAGCTCGAAGGTAGTATGCCCCTGGGTTCAATCCCCAGTACTAACAACAACAACAACAAAAAATACAGAGGCAAACAAAAGTCTTATATATTACTTTCTGCTCATAAAGCTCCTCCAAGTGCTAACTTGATTTGACCCACAACACTGAACATTTTAATCGCAAGCCCTAAATTCTAATCCAAACCCTGAGGAGAACAGTGGGTACCTACAGCCATATCCCCATGATAGACCAGCTGTGCTTCAGCCGTGGTGTCCAAGCAAGACACATGATATTGCGGAAGAACAGCAGCAAAGGGAACAGGCGAGGGAATTAAGAGCCTAGGGGAGATGCTGACGTACAAACACCATCAAAGCCTGCATGCCAAGATCCCTCCCAAGCCCTCCATCCCTGCCAGCCAGCAGAGGAGAGCAAGAGGAAAGGAGGAAAGACTGGTAGTCAAGGGAGTCCTCTCTTGGGCCGTGCACTAAGTGCTGTTATTTCTCCCTCTTAAAAATTAGTAAATTCAATTTTTCTCCGGAACTAATCGAAGCACAAAATCTGGAGAGGAGGCCTGGTTTGTGAAGGCAATCTCTGAGAGAGATCCTGGCATCCTCATTAGGGCAGGCTTCGTTAAGCCACCAGCTCCAACATCAGCAGCATATTGTCTGCAGCTAATTACATCTTTGCTGGCAAAGCCATTATACAAGGCTTCGAATCCTTCCCATCATTAATTTAAAAAAAAAAACACAACAAAAAAAGCCAACTGCCCTGCCCTGCCCTGCCTTCTTCCCTCCCCAGTGTCCCACCCACCCATGCCACGTGCTGTCAGCTTAGTTCTGGTTTGCCAAGGCTTTCTCTCTTGTCTTTGGCTTTGGAGAGAAAGGGGGGTTGCGGTGAAGTGAGGTACAGAGTCTGTCACGTAAGCTGGATTCCTTCACTAGCTGACCACAGCTTGCTTTGTTCCCAGCCGGATGCTAGTTTCCTATACCAGGTCCTTGGGCACAGGACCAGAATTCACCAGCCAGAGATGGGCCCGAGCAGAGAGAAACTGGAAGCTGAACTCCAGCTCTTCCCCAACCCTCCTCATGGAAAGAGACAAAAGGCTCAAGTCTGCTATTGTTCATCAGGTTTTAATTCACTGATCAGTGACTGAGTCATGCGAAAGGAGTCCCATGGGTCAGTCAAATCCAGCCAGAGACGATTGCATGATACAAAAGTGGTCAGAGGCTCTTGCTTCCAAGGCAACTGAAGAGGTAGACATCATCCACCAGGCCAATTGCATAATACAGAAGTACCTGGGATGGACATGTTTTCCTGACCCCATGAGGGCCTTTTCCAGTCAATTTGCAGCATCATTATGAATTAATACACAAGGTAGTGTTCAAGAAGTTTCTTTTTTGTGCTTTTTAACAATTGTGATTATTTTTCTGCTCTTAACATATTATGTCTTACTAAAAGGGAGATAGAGACAGAGATACCGACCGAAAAATAGAGATAGGGGCTAAAGTCTGTCTATGCCCATATTTAACCCTTCTCTCTTGCCTCACCCTCCTTCCTAAGCCTGCCCCACCCTCTTAAATCCCTAGCATAAATTCTTTTCCTTCCTGAAATCTACTTTGACTGCTTGGAAGCAGAAGTACAAACCAGTTGTTTTCTTCCAACTCCTAAAGTAGGTATTTTTTTTTTTTTTTTGCGGTACCGGGGATTGAACGCAGGGGCGTTCTACCTCCGCGCTACACCCCCGGCCCTATTTTTTATACTTTATTTTGAGACCGGGTCTCACGAAGTTGCGGAGGGCCTCACTAGGTAGAGACAGAGAGAGAGAGAGAGAGAGAGAGAGAGGGAGAGAGAGAGAGAGAGAGAGAGAGAGGGAGAGAGAGCGTGTGCGTGCGCCCAGGTGCGCGTGTGCGAGCTGAGGCTGGCCACGAACCAGGATCCTCCGGTCTCCGCCTTCCAAAGTACTGGGATTACAAGTGTGCACCACCACGCCCGGTTTAAAGTAGGTATTTCTTAACTAATTCTTAATCCCTAATTCTGATGTTCCCCATACTATAGTTCTGGTAGACTTGCAGGCAGAAACCATACTTTAAATACCTTCTATTCTATAGTCCCTGCCTTAGCCAAGTGCCCAGCACAGGACTGACCCTCAGGGAGTACAGACCTACTCCATCAATTACAGAGAGGCAAATCCCATTGGATGGGCGAGGTTGATAAAACACAAATAGCATCGCTGTTATGCTGTCAACTCAGACCTGAGGCTGACATCTGGAAGCTGTCTTCATTCTTCTTAGCTGGCCCCTGGGCTGGCTCTGAGGGGCACGGCCTTGACTTCAGAGTTCTCCTGGGAAAAAGTCAACTTACAGGAGGGTTGCAGTTTCTTCACCCACAAGGAGGCTCAAGTGGCGGGCGGATGCTACCGATCCACCATCCAGAGAATCTAGCTATGTGTTCAGAAAGCAAGATGTGTTGTCTTCATCCAGCCTCACTCTAGCTGCTACTTCTTGGTGCCATTAGCGAGCAGTTGTGAGGCTGAGGACTCAGTTAAATGGGCACATGCTTTTTTCTAGTAAAATTAACTGACTTGTTCTTGGATCTAACTGTTCCTCCTCTACTGAACAGAGTTCTATATGAATAGCATCATCACCAAAGGGGTCAAAGAAATTTGTCATCCAATTTTTAAACATTCATCTAGCACCAAATTACAGGAGAAGCTGTACTCCATGGGTTCCAACGCGAATGTTATAAAAAAGATCCCTTTTCCTAGAAACTAAAGCTCTAACTATCATTTTTATTAATCTGAATTTTATGCATTTATGTATTTACACTCATATTTCTGTTTCTGCAGAATGACAGTTGATAGGATGAAAAAGTTCTTGTTAACTCTGTTCTGTAATTGGGGAAAGTAAATTCAGCTTTCGGGAGGGCCAAATGATCGGGACCAACAGTTTTCTCTGCCACTTCACCAAGATAAGAGGAGGGCTTCAGACTGGCTAGACCTCACCGCCATGCTGAAGGGTCAACAGACTCCCTGCAACAGTTGTAACCCCTTTTTTCCCTCTCTCAGCCAAGAAAGCATTACCAGAAAGCAAGTTGAGTGAGAATGACCTTTTTTATAGGTCATTTATAGCTAACTCCACTCTAATGGAAAAAAGGAGACCAGTCACAAACATTAGCACTTTACCTATTGTTAGTATCAAATGCACCTGTCACGTCTTAACAATTGATGGGGACATGCTGGGTATCATGACACTGTGGCTACAAACCGCAGAAGTGTGAAAGTAGCTTCTGAGGACACGATAAACAAGCAGCTATTGACTTTGTCCAGAAGGCTGGGTTAGGGACTGTCCATATCCAGGCTCGGAGGGGCCCTCTTCATTGCATAACACCATAGGATCTCTCCCCAGGACCTATATCGTGCCTGTAATATCCAAAACTGGAGTTCTTACTTTAAAAATCTTTCCCAGTGACTTTACTCAGTATCATTTAAAAAATATGTATATACAATTATGATTAATATATAATATACTTATATAATAGTTATAATTATAATATTATACTAATTTATATGATGATATCTATTATATGTAATATTGGAGGGGGTGAGATGGCCTGTGACCTACCCACTTCTGCTGTGAGTGACAGTCTTCCCTTAAGATTCTTGTTCCATGACTATGAGCTGCAGCAACAAGAGAGGTGATGGAAGGGTTTGCAATACAGAGGAAGTGCGTTGACTGACACTGACTCCCAGTCTCAGCAGTACGGCTTACCACTCATGCAGCCATTCAACCTCTTCAAGTCTCGATTTACTACTTGGTCAGACTTGCTCAGCCTTCCTCACAGGGTTATTTGTTCATTCCCAAAGTCCATTTTGGCCTCTTAGCAAAGTCCAGACCGGGCCTCCACCAGGATACAGAGAAGTATGATCTCTCCCAGTCAGGTACTAGCTCTCAGGGTAGACATGCTCATGCACAGATAAGGGCACTGAAGACATCCGCAGCAGAAATTGCCAGCACCGCTTAGCCCAGCCCAGAAGTAAAGGGGTCAGGGGCATTGTCCTAGAGGAAGCCACAGGGCAACAGTGAATTTTAAAAAGAGTAGGAAGAGATGACCCCACTTAGAGCAAGGGAAAGACATGCGAAACCAAAAGGCCGGCATTAGTGAAATCCTAGAAGTATGAAACAGCGAGGGAGGTCCAGAAACACTGAGCTGGTCAGGGCAGATAGAACAGAATGTGGAAGGCAGAGGGTGCTGGAGATGAGGGTCAAGCCATGAAAGTGTCCACACCTTGGAATTCAGCTTTCCGAGTGGAAGGAACTCCTCAAGACTCCTCACCAGGAAGGGAACACGATCCAAGCTTCTTTTTATTAGAAATGGTCTGGTGGTGGTGAGAGGAAAGGTGTGAAGACAAGTCAGAGGCAGAGGGAACAGAGGGAGCACCCAGGTCTGAGTCTAGAGGGAGGGAGATGGGTTGCACCAGCGGGGGTGGTGGAGAGGGAAAGAGGAGAGGGAGTTTAGATACATTTGGAAAATACAATGAGCAGAGCATGGTAGAAGGAGGGCACAAGAAGAGAATTCCAAACCCATGGCTGTGGTGGGTACAGGGGGCAGGAGTCAGAGGGTGCAGAAAGACGGATCCTGGCTCACAAGAATGAATAAGAAGATTGAGACCTGTCTGTCCCCAAATAACCCAAATGCAGTATTGGGTATATTGGGTATATGGTTTTCAAGTTAAACAACTGTCTTTTTTCCTCTTGACAGTTCTTTCTCTGTAACCCTAGAACCGTAGAATACTAGGCTAGGTAAGGCAGTATTTAATACAGATGCAAGTGAAAATTTGATATTAGTAAGTCACTAAGAGTAAAAAATTGGATGCCCCCCCTAATCTGTGGGAGCTAGATAGAATGGGACTTAGAAGGGACTTAGAAGGGAAGAAGAAGAAATCTTTAGATGGACAAAGAAGGTGACCTAACTGT